>QXVZ01017321.1:0-29339 GCA_008931825.1 Phallusia fumigata | reverse complement strand
TTGGATGCTACTCATATGATGCTGACCGCTTTGCACTGCTATGCGTAAGTATAAAATAAACCTTTTTAATTCCATGGACCCTTTAGCCAATAAGTGAAACTAAATCCCTCACTGGAAATTCAGTTTGTAAATAAAATAGGATGTTTATTGTTGGTAAGTATGGAATAAACCTATGGACTCCGTTAAACGTCCAATTACCCCGAGAAATTGACTTTTTGGCGTGAAATGCTCAGTCACACAAAACACTTGCAATTTTGGCCTTTTCCTATCCACAATGCCTGTTAGAAGTCATTTCATTTGTTTTTAAAACTATAAATATTGATGAATTTACCCTAAAAATTGAAACATTTTCAGATCTGGTGTGACCTTCAACGCAATTCACGACTGTTACTGGACTCACGCATGTGACGTTGATCATATGAACGTCGTGTGCCGTGAGCACTTCGTGAAACTTCATTCACAGCCACTTTTGCACAACCTAGCGGAGCAGTTCCTTTACCACTATTTGCCGCCTGGTGGCGTACAAGATGGCCCCCATTACGTCAGCAAGTCTGAACGCAAACAATTAGCAGAACTGCTGAGTCACGTTCCCGAGAAAGGAGAATTTGATTTAAACGACGTTAAAAAATCCGTTTATTTTTTCAGTTAGTGGTTTTTTTTTTGCTGTGACGTTATTTCAAAGTCACGTTACATAAAAATGCCTTTGTCAGCTGACGTAACAAAACGGCTTATGACGTCAGGTTGGTGTTTTCTTCCAGCAGCAAGAAGTTTTGAGAGCCAGGATCGTGTTCACCCAAAGTTCTGATTAAAATTTCAAGCACATCTTTGGATCCAACTTCCTGTGATGATTTTAAAATTTAAAATTCAAAAATCTTTTAAATTTCAACTGAAAGTTTCCATTACATGTTTTTACCGTTAGGTTTCCAGTAAACTTCTTTTTAACACTTTTTTGTGCTTAGTTTGTCGATTGAGTGTCTCGAATCTAGCCATAATATGCGTTCTACTTTCGGAGTAATAATTGGAAAATGGCCAGCAGTAATATTTGACGAGTTGTCTCCGAATCAATCAAAGATTCCGCGATCCATTTATAAGGAGATTATGTTTCTTTAAGAGCGAAGTCTCATGCATTGAGAACTATAACGGTCGTCAAAAGGGCCTCGTGTTCGCAAGGTTGTGGGGTTTTAACAGGTTTTACAAAGTTGTGTTTAAAACCAAGTAAATCACAAGAGCCTCATACAGGATTAAACCAATTTGACTGTCTACAAATGCTCCGTTACTGCAGACATAGAAATGCCACCCAGCGAAATTGCAATGAGACGGTCAGATATATTCTTGCAAATTAAACTAAAGGTAAAAAAAACAATACAACACATGTTTGTTGATTGAAAAGTTAGCGCCTTCTTACCCCGAAGCGAGTTTAATGAGCCCTCTCAGACCAACAAGTACATTAGCACTCCGCAACCGGTGTACACTGGTGCTGCCGTAACTTAACCAATTTTTTGTTTTCTTTTTTTGGCAAAATCCTTTATTTCTCGACAAATTTGAACGGTACAGCAGTTGGGCAACTTCTCTAATCCAAACATTAGTTAGGCTGCTCACTGTGCATTAATGATGTTTTTAAAACGTCACAGTAGGAAACGTTATTTTNCTTAGGCGGAATTGCTCCGACCCAGCTAATGGAACTCGATGAGTTGACCCAACTTATAGTCACCAACTTTAAATATCGAGAACAACAAAAAAAATAGCGAAACAGCAACGAGATTTTACACAAAACGTTATACCAGGGGCGTAGCCATGATCCCCTCCCAAATTTCGAAACTATAGCCCCCCTCAAAATTTTTGGCTGGCTACGCTATTGCGTTATACTTAAAATAGGTTTCGAGTAACTTTCGGTAAACAATTTACTAATAATCAATGTTTTCAAACAACAAAAAACAACTTTTGGTCACTCACCTAGGAGCCTGCGTCACCTCAAACGTTCCCTCGTGTACCAGTTTCGGATTCGGCGTTTGTGACGTCATAAACGTTTCGTTTTCTGCAATGACGTAACATAAGGTTGGTTTGGTGCTTTCACTTTTTCAGTGAACAATTTACGTCACACTAAAAACTCACCTTGACGAGGCGTCTGTCCCCAGGAGAACTGTTGATGACGTAATGGCGAGTTGCCGTTGTTCGCGTATGACGTCATAAAGTTATCCGCGTGTGACGTCACAAAGCTGGTCGCGTAAGGGTGAGGGTTGTTTTGCATGTTGGCATCTGCAACCGCATACACAGATACGACTTTAAAAAGCTGCAGTGGATTCAGAACAAAAGTAACTAGATGACGTCATCGTATACGGACAATTTCAACATATGACGTCACTATATTTGTTGTAATTTGGACGATGCAGAAAATCACGTAGTGGACATCATAACATAAGCAAAATGAGCATTTTTTTACTTTTTAAAACAAAACAAGTAAATACCGTGAACGGTTCTGATTGGCTGATTCAAATCAAACGTTTTTTGTCCACGTAGTTCTTGCTGTGGCGAGTGGGACGAAATTTGCGGATGCTAAAAAACAGAAACATAAATTTTTTTTGCACAAAATTGTCAGTTACTATGACAACGGTCACCCACGTGATTTATCATGGAATGTCTCGACAAATTTTTTCTTCCATTTTCTTTGTGTCTGGGATTCGAGAACTGACTTTTGCTGCGTTGTTTTTTGAAGGTTGTCTCTTTCGGAAATGAATCCGCTACTTTAGAGGAGCGCTTGGCGGAAACTTCTTTCTTTTCGCTTCTCTTGCGTTCAATCCTTCGAAAACATTAGTATTTTCAATTAGTTTTTAATATTGAAAGCTTTTCATCAACTTGACGTCACTGTATAAACCTAACTATTACCAAGAATTACGTGACGTCACTATTTGACCAAAAACTTTAACATGACGTCACTGATTGACAAAAAACTTTCACGTTGCGTCACTGTATGTGTTTTTTATCTGATTTTTTTGGTTATTTCTTATTTTACTTTGATTGTTTTCGTGTCGGTTCATCCTTCAAAGCGATGTGTTCGATATCTTGCTCCTGATTGGTTAATCCAGGGGGTGGGGCCACGGCGGCTGGGATGATTTGCATTTCGTTTATTGGCTGAAGACAAAATAAGCTATTAAGGCCAGCGGTTGAGAAACTTCGGGGTTTAGTATGGCATTAGGCTTATTGGTAAAATGCGGTGCGCATTATTTTCCTTATCATTTAAATTACTTTTCGCCGGTATTTTTAAAAGGCGGTATTATTGAGATTGTTGTAGTTATCATTATTAGACTGTTTAGGGTTCCAAAAGTATTTCCCATCATTTGTCTAAAAAAATTAAAAAATATTTCAATGAAACACATTCGAGTACCATTGCAACTGAAGGGCTTGCAATCACTTCTGGAATCGCATTTCTGTGGTTCGAAATTAATTGGCCGTTCGGAACTTGCACGTGGTCGTTGCCAGGCAACGTAGAGTGACGATGACGTGTCATTTTTTTGAGTTTGTGAAAGTTGCTCTGGAGTTCGTGCTGCGTCCTTGCGTTGAACTGGAACAAATAGGTCGAATTGTTAGTCTTCGTTTTGCTTTTCTATTATTCGAAGCGTCGAGGCAAGTATAAGATACGGAATTAACAGTAATTTCACCCGTAAATTAAAGAAATTTCTGTTGAGAGGTTGACTGTTTGGAGCGGGTTAACTTCCAACCCTTTTCAAAACCATATTGAATCACTTCTTTTATTGATTCCGAACACTCGCCGCTCGCCGAGTAGTTAACCAATTACTCGACAATCGGTGTCATATGTCACTAACTACTTTGTACTCGGTGTGGTATGTCAATAACAACCCGACACTTGGTGTGTTATGTCCAGAAGTACTCGTTACTTTGTGTGTTATTTCACCCAAATACTCGGTACTCTGTGCTGTGTAACCAGGTACTCGTTATTTTACCAAGTACTCGTTAATCAGTGGCTGGTGTCGCCAATCAGTGAGTTACTCCCAAATAATTGATCATTGTCCGTTTGAGTGAACCTTACCTTCCCGAAAAAAATAAAGTATATGTTACGTCACAAACCGTTTCCTGGGCAACCCTGAGGTGCCGCAATTTCGTCATAATCACTGCGAATGCGACGATGACGCAGAGTATGACGACACCGCCTGGGAGCAATGACATCAGAGTCGACTTCAACTTTTCCAAATCGGCCTCTTCAGAATCATTGCAATATCTGTGACGCAATTGTTACTTCATAGTCGTTGTTTTCTATGAGGTCATCAGCACGTTACAGATAAATTTCATACCTTCCTTTAAAGCCGACATTGCAGACACACTGAAAGTCGGCCACAAGATCGACGCATGATCCTCCGTTTTTGCAATCTATGACGTCACAATCGTTTGTGTTGACGTCGCAGCGGCGGCCTTCGAAACCGTCGATGCAGTCGCATGAAAAGGATTCCTAAATTTGACTCCAAAGGTTGATGGGTCAAAATTTTCAGCGTTTATTTGAAGCGGATTGTGAGACAAGGTTTATTGCAGTAAACCACAGCAAAAACTTTAGGGACTTATATTCGTTGCGTGAAAGATTTTTCAAGAAATTCTTTTCGGCTTTCCAGAATAGCTTATTTGATTTTTCGCACGTATTGACAAAGTAAAATGTGCACCACAGTACGCCAGGTCCTTAGAACCGAATCACATTCGTCCTCTTAAGCATTTCCATTCTTTAAGTATTGGGTAGAAAAATGTAGCCTGCGGTGGGATTCGAACCCACGACAGGAGTTTATCCGGGGCTGGTAGATCCCAGTGTCAAAAATGCGCATGCATTTCATTCAATGTTAAAACAATGTCCGTTCTAATCCGGACTTACAATGTATTAGTGCTGGATATTTTTCACACACCTGTTCTTCAACGCATGTTCCGCCATTATTACACGATTCGGGATGACAGAAGATGATTTTATCCTGACAGTTATCGCCTTCGTATCCTGCAGGACAGGAGCACCTATACGGAAATCAGGAAAATAATAATGTAATCGTTATCTGAGGCGTAACATTTTCCGGGCGATTTTACCTGTATGAATTTACAAGGTCGGTACAGGTTGCGTTGTTTTCACACGGACTCGACTCGCATTCATCAACATCTTTCTCGCAATGCCAGCCTTAAAAAAAATCAAGATTTTTTTACCAAAAACGTATTTTCCCCGTATTAAAGCAAAGCGAATGATAGGCAGGTAATGAATATGAATATACCAATGAGGACCATGGGAATCTTTCCAGCTAAAAGATCTTCAGCAGTCTATGCATAAAGCCGAAATTAAGCAGCCGATACTTAAGTCTACCAGCCACAAAAACTCTAAAACATGTAGCTTCATTGTGGTGAGAGTTTTCATGTGCAGCAAATATTGCAAAGTCGACAGATTATACCAACAAACAAACGAAAGCAATGGTTCATCGTTACCTGTAAAACCCGACTGACACAAGCAAGTGAAGTTGCCGCGTCCATCGAAACAATATCCGTTGTTCAAGCACGGTTTACTCTCACACTCGTTCAAGTTGTTTTCACACCGGTTGCCGTCGAATCCCTGCGGACAACTGCACGTAAACCTGTGAAAATAAGCAGTCGTTATTTTGAACATAAACAAATGGTTTAACTCCAAATATTATTGTTAACGACATGCCTGACGTCATTACCTGTTGACGTCATCACTACAGCTGCCGCCGTTCGAGCAGGGATCGCTGGCACACTCGTCAACGTCGAGCTCACACCGGTTGCCCTGGTAACCTGGCGCGCATGCGCACTCGTATGAGTTGTAACCTTCGATGCACGAACCCGAGTTAAGACAGGGGGAACTCCCGCACTCGAGAACGTCGCTCTGCCGATGAAGTGGAAAAATTGACGTTGGGTGCTTTTCGAATTTACGCACTCTAGAATTCTTCATCTGTACGTTATCTTAGTCAGATACTCGCGACGTCAATTTTGATGACGTCACATGGGTACGACGTCATACATTCGCCCGTGACTACAAACTATGTGTTTCTTTCAGGATGTTTATCACAACACTTCCGTTGCTGACCCCACATAATTAATCTGTAACGTAATCTTTAAGACGTCACAGCAGAGTGACGTCATCAAAACGCGAGCACTTACCTCGCAACTTGTTCCAGTAAATCCGGGTCGACAGACGCATCTAAATCCGCTCGGTTCGTTTACACACCTTCCTCCGTTCAGGCACGGATCACTACGTAATCAAATGGTGACGTCATTACCGGCGGCGAATGGAATTTGTGCGTTTAGTTAAGAAAGCAACTTCAACCCGGCTTTTCCAAGTCATTTCTGATGATGTCAGCAGCGTTTTTCGAAACGTAGAAATGTTTTACACACAAGTACTGGCTTTTAAGACCATTTAAAACGTTATCCTGCCCTGAATGACGTCATCAAAGCAGTTACGTCATTAAAAATTTTTGTTCCAGAACTCAATACCTGTCGCAGTCCCCGGCTGGCGTTTCGCAATTTCGTCCCCGAAATCCTTTCGCGCACACGCATTCGTACATTCCCTGCAGGTTTCTGCACGAGCCGTTGTGAAGACACGGGCTGGACTCGCACTCGTCAAGATCGCTCTCGCAAAATTTGCCGATAAATCCAGTCTTGCATTCGCAGTTAAAACTTCCTGGGTTGTCTCTGTTGCAAAACGTGAAATTTGATCAAAACAGTGGTTTCCTACCCAGGAAGGAATTTTATAGATTATGGGGGGAATTTCCACTTTATAGTTAACATATTTATGATAGGTGCAGCATTCCTATTCAAATACACCTATGGTTCAAAACCGTTCAAATCTAAAAAATTGTCACTTGGCTTGGGTCACCTAGTGGGTGGTAGTTGTCGAATAATACCAGAAGGTTGTTTCTCATATTGCTTCAGGTTTGCTGTCACTCAAAAAACCGGTGGGATAACAGTTTTGGCAAAATGTATAATGCAGTTTATACCAACACAATAAGGGTACTGGAAATGGTCGCTGATTTCGAAAGGGTGCTGACAAAAGGGTTAAAAGTCACTGAGCTAAAAAGCAACAAGATCAACTTCGAAATACGCCTTTGTCATACTCACACGCAAGTGCCTTCATTCCTGCACGGGTTATTTTCACACTCATTAATGTTCACCTCGCAGTTGTTTCCTGTGAAGCCTTTCGTGCACGAACACCTGCACATAGAGATCGTATCCATCGTTAATAGACAAACAAAAAATACGGTGGAGGGCCGGGCCAAAAACATAACTCAATACTGACTTTCCTTAAATTTTTTGCAAAAAAACAGTAAATAGCAGTGTTTTGACAAGCTAGTGAGAATATGTGTTAAGTCACAGCAATTAAATGTGAGGTTTGCCTACAAAAATATCATTTATTCAATCAAATTAATAAACAGTTTACGATGTAATTTCAAATTAGCATAAACTGGCCTTCTGTGAGAAGCGCGCACAATGTCCAGATCTGGGCATAACGAGGGGCGAAAGGGGCCACCCCCACCCCCTCAAAACAACTAAATTGTACAGCAAGGTTGAATACTGTTAGAATAAGTCTCTAAGTCGTACATTATGTAGGTTACCCTTGAAAACGTTTAGCCCCGAAATTTTGTGCTGGCTATGCTATTGGGTCTAGGTTTGAGATTTACTTACTTGTATTTGTCGACTTCGGGTTGGGTGCAGGTGCCTTGGTTCAAGCACGGGAAGCTCAAGCACTCGTTGACGTCACGTTCACACGTCACTCCCTCAAAACCGGACCTGTATGACGTCATAATACTGATGACTTTGCGCAGTGGCTTCGGCAAAAATACATTGTGTACAAAAGGGGGATCAAAAACGCTTGTTGCATTTTGAAACTGGTAAATGGCATCAATTAATATGTTGTCAGATCGAAGAAGTCATGCTAAAAGTTGTATAGCAAGTCGTTTTTATAAACTGGTTACAAAGTAGGAGTAATAAAAAAATTTGTGTAATTTGTGAATTTGCGAATTAGGTCATAGACTAAGACAGCTCCTGTTTATAGAGATTGCTGGCTTACTACACTAAACCTGGCAGGGGTCAGACAGGGTCAGGGGTCAGAAACCTTCTGAACGCAGCGGGGCCTTTTTTCGAATTATGTCAAAATCCTAATGGCTTAGCGTGCCATGTTATTGACGTCACTGCTTTCTGTTTTTGCGTTAAATCTGTAAAATCGGATTTACGCGTGCTCTCTGTAGCTCGTTGCTGCAGTTGCACTGAACTTAAGGTCAATAACTAAAGAGGTCGCTCAAATTGGGTCACAAAATGTATCAGAACATGAACTCGTAATCACGTGGCGTGCCATGAATAATCATCTCGCGTGCCAGGGGTTGTCGACCCTTGTATCGGATGTATCGGACTTACCGACAAATGCACAGGAATCCGTTGACTTTGTCGTCACAAAGGCTATTATGACGACATGGAGAGTTGGCACAATCGTCATAATCCTCTTCGCAGTTCAAACCCACGAACCCAGGGCGACATACACAAGAGTATCTGCAACGAGCTATAGTTCACTATTGGGAATGCAGGGTACAGAATAATTAGCTATTTTGGTATTCTAGAAACATTTCTTTCCGAATCCCATAATTCTGATTCGTTTCTTTATATTTTTAGCATATTTAACGACATGTTTCAGCTCTAGAGATATTTGTTTTCTTGTCCCATTCTTCTCACCTGTGTATCGCCACAGCAAACAAAATTTCAATATTGTTGCTTTACTAACCTAATTGCTAAAACGCGTAAGAAAACTTTCTGTTTGTTGGTTTCCGTTTTTACTGGTGATTTTCGTTGTTTGGTATAAAAAAGGTTTGTGATACAATCTTAATTCAAAGAGGTTTTATATTTTCGAATCCCTATAATTGGAAATTCTGACAATTGTAATTATCACGGAATCGCTGATTCATTCACATCATTCATATGATTGCAATCGTCACGCCTCACCGGTTCACATGATCAACGCATTGTCCGTCGTTTTCACACGGGTTCGAGTTGCACTCGTTTATGTCGACGTCACAATGCTTTCCCGAATACCCCCTCGCACAGTTGCAACGATAATTGTTGACGTCATCAATGCATGAGCCGCCGTTAAGGCAAGGATGAGATCCGCATTCGTCGATATCTGAAAAAAATGTTGTCGTCATCGTGACGTCATTGAAAGCAAAATAGAAAATGTAAAATTGCAAAATCCTTTTAAAGTTTTTTTTTAGTTTAAAGTCAGTTAGATTTAAAGTTGACTGACGCAAGTAATGACGTCACTTATATAGGAAAACATGACATGTTTAGTGACGTCACAAAACATAAGTCTACTGCCCTTAGGCTCATTTTAGAAGCTTTTTGAACTATTGAACATTAATACAATAAAATTGGTAAGGATATGACGTCAGTGTGAAGTAATCGCTTACCGATCTGACATCGACTTCCGGTGAATCCGTTCTCGCAAACGCACGTGAACAAACCGAGACTCGGAGTTTCGCATCCTCCGCCGTTCGCACAAGGGTTGCTTGCGCACTCATCCGTGTCCGTTCTACGTCATAATATAACATTGTTACGTCACCCTAAAGCCCTCTTCAGTTCTGACGCCACAATAGATGGCTTATTTATTTGTTTTGACAGATTGTCGTGTAACACAATTTATAAATATTTTTCAAGGATTTTTCAGTAAGCATACGGTTAAGTGGCTTGTCAGCCTGGTGAGTTTTATCGTCGGATACCAAAAGCGCTCATTTAAAGGCGTTTTTGAACGCTAAGGAAAAACAAAAAGAAACCGCATTTTTTGAGCAGTATTAATTACCCCAACATACATTACATGTATTATTGTGTTGGAGTTTTTAATAACATGTGTATGTAACTTAGTCAGAACCTTATAGGCTGATGTCGAGGGTTCTAAACCCACCGCAGGTTAGATTTTTCTAGCCCATGTTTGTTTGTTTGTTTGTTTCATTTTTATCCTCTGGGGGCGGAGCAACGCCTGAATGCTCAGAGTCCACCGTCGAGCTGCCTGCTTCATTGCAGTTCCGTTGGCTCTTTTTTATTTGATTTTTTCGATTTTTGAAAGTTGGTGACTTCAAGATCGGTCAACCCATTGGGTTCCTCTGGGTTGGAGCGATACCGCTTAAGTTTCTTGCTCAAGGAAACACAGGCGACCGAGATGGGACTAGAACCCACAACGTTGTGTGCACAAGGCAGTCGCGCTAACCGATCGGCCATCTTGGCGACAATGCTTAAAAAGGCACTAATTCTGTATCACGCCTCTTATGGGCTTGACTTACTGCAATGAAACGCTCATATCCTCGTTTAAAATGACAGGGTTGTTTTTTTCCCAACAAGGACACTTACATAGCCACGTCTACATTTGCCAGTTAAGGGCTGTGGGACCAACACCAAACAACAGCCGATTTGGCTAAACGCTTCAAAATACACTGCAAAAGAGATTTTTCTTGTGCAGTCATGCGTGTCGACATAACCAATCACGTGACCACTTACTGACAATTCCCGCCTTCCCATCCTCCCTTGCATTGGCAAGTGTAGCTTCCGACCAAATCCACGCATAGAGCGTTATTTTCACACGGGTTCGACCAGCACTCGTCCACGTTGTGCTGGCACTCTTTCCCTGCGAAGCCGTCGTTGCATGAACACCTGTGATAATAAAAGTAAATGTCGTAAAAACCCTGTTCTGGTGCTTCTGGAAAATGTATATTTTAGCACTCTTGGTTAAGGAACTGTCGAATTATTATTTAAAAGCTGATAGACATTTTTTTAATGAAATCTGTTTGCGAATATTGCTAATTAAAAGCACACAGAATTTTAAAAATGTTAAGTTTATTTAATTTTTTGTAAAGAACTAACAGAGTACCCAAGGGTTACATGAACCCCATTTTGAAAACCCTCACTATAAATTACGCGCTGTTTAAAAAGGTTTTGGCTTTTCGAATAAAACAAGTTTCATATGTTTGGGCATTTCATACTTGGTCCTCAGTAGACTTTGTAACGTCTTAATAAAATTAGAAAAAAAACATATCTCGCAACAAAAAACAGAGCGAAATAAATACTTATTTTTGTTTATTTTTTCAAACGCTAGTTATGACATGTAGGTCCGGAAACAATATCTGTCACAGGTGAGAAAACAAAGTTTTTTCGCCGTTTCGGGCAAATTAAATCTGACTTTTACCTAAAATCCAGGTCCATCGTTTCGCAGGTTCCTCCGTGTAGACAGGGTGAAGTGGAACATGGATCAAAGCCGCTCTGCAGAATAAAAAAATCAAAATGTGGATTATTCACAAAAGTTATGTGCCGGACATGGACAGATATAGAATTAACAGTTTTGTCATGTTAATTTACCAAAATGATATTTCTGTTAGCTCACAACCTGAAATAATTAGCAAATTAAAGTTAAGTTCATATTAGACAACTATTAAACATTTTCTTTGTTTGTTTAAACAAAACTTATGAAACTTAAACGTACTCCTTCCGTGGCGCGTTTAATTCTTTCCGATAAAAAATCTTCGCCTTGCTGCTCTATGACGTCACGTGACGCTCCTTGGTTGACCCCCACGTCAATGTCCCTTGCTCGTGACGTCACCACGGAAACAAACACCAACGACAGATACGTAACGATGACGAAACACAGCAAGGGGTTGATCACGTACAATTGCAACTGCCTCGGTATCGTCACCATGGCAACTGTGACGTCACAACGGAATTTGTTCGCCAGGAAGTGGGGAGGGAGGGCCGTCGGGTGTCGGGTGGGGGGCGGGGGTACTCGATTATACTCGATTAGGGAGTTAAACTGCACTTGACTCGAGTGCTATCTGCTGGGCAGTTTCTGGGTCATCCCGGTCGATCGTTGTCATGGTTACAGGCCGCGGCGCGTGGCTTAGAGTGGATGAGAGGGGGCAGAGGTGCACGGCGGACGTGCTTTGTAGTGTTGACGCATGATAATTAGATTGTTTCAGTTTCGGCAAAATAGTTTCCACCACTTTGTCCTGATTATGAATATCAAAACAAATAGAAATTTGCTGTTTTAAAAAATACACTGAAATCTTTATTGAATATTATTGATTACTTTTACCCAAATTTGAGTTTGATTGTCAAATATAAAATATTTGTAATGTTACCTAAACAACAGTATTGATATTACATAGAGTTAATTCTCTAAATCCCCCTGTTTATTATCGTTTATTATCCTTGTTAAGTGGCATTCTCGACCGATTGGTTAAATAACAGTACCTAAAATCATTAAACTACTCGCAATTTAACCCCCTAATTCTGGGTCCCCTTTTCAAGGCAAATTTACTAAACCGGTGTCTCTCTAAAATAATTCTTAAAGAATACATGCAGCGTATGAAGGTGCCAGATACATTTTTTCAAACAAAACAGAAAACAAACAACTTTCTCATTTCTCAATAAATCCATCTAAAATATCCTAATAAACACATAAAGCGTATAAAAGTAACGGATATATTTTTTAACAAAACATTTCTTTACATATCCATCTAAAATAACTCTTGATGCATACATTTAGCGTATGAAACTACAACACATATTTTAAAACAAAATAAATTAACAACTGTCCCCTATTTCGCAACATACCGATCTAAAATATCTCTTGATAAATACATAAAGCGTATCACAATACCAGATGTATTTTTTGAACAAAACAAAAAAAGCAATTGCCCTCTATTTCCGTTTACAATAGTACTGGGTGAATACGTTAAGCATATGAAAAGATAGGACATATTTTTAAACAAAATCAAAAACAAAGAAATCATATCCATCTAAAAAATAACCTTTCCTTGTACAAGAATCCATCCGACTTTTGCTTAGGCCTCAACCGGAGCTGAACAAACAACTACCAGTGACTTTCCGATCAGTTCATTCGTCCAACCAACGCCCAAACTTCGCCACTTTGTCGAATTAAGACAAAAGCCGCGAGCCGTTCTTCGAGGGTCCTCACCCCCCACTCGGCCACCAGTCGTGCCATTATGACGTCACTGCCCCCGAGCGACTCGCCCCCTCCCCTCCTTGCGAGTTTTAATTGTTTCAAGTTGTAAGAATGTGAAGAGGGGGCGCCCTCCGGCGGAAGCGTTTTACCCACATGACGTCATTTTGACATGTTCGCGATGGAGAAGTGACGTCATTGCGTTTGGTTTGTTTCATCTCGAAAATAACTTAATAAAAAAAAACAGCCTTGTAAAACTTAACTGAATTCGTATTGCAAACGTTCCCACAATCGTTGTCATCATCTAACGTTTGTAATACAATGTAACCACTATATACAAACTCTCTGACAGTTTTTTTTATAATTAAGCATTTCTTTTAGGTCGTTTGTGTGTTCCTAAGAGTGTCATTACCTAGTTTGAACTTTTTGGGTACATTTTGATGGGAAATTTGAATTTATCGCTACAGCGCTTTATTTGTAAATCTCTATTCAACTCCTAAACCTGAAACAGTCCCACAACAAAACCCGTTATCTTTAAAGTCCGTCTTTTGTTGGTTCTAGGTATACTGGAAAATTTTTGGATTCGAATTCAACCGCTGTCAGCTGCATATTTGTTTAATTCGTATATCAGGTATCACCTTGGACCTGGGGTGCGAGCAAATTTTACATGAGGCCACGAAAAACAGAAAATATTGTGGGGGGACGGACCAAACATAGTTCTGCATAATGTTAATTGTATTTTTTCCACAAAAAGCAGTATATAGCAATTTTGTGACAAGCTGTTAAGAGAATATGTTACAGTTCAGGAACGAACATGTGAGGTTACAAAAAATATCATTCGTTTAATCAATTTAGGAAATCTATTTATTGTAATTCCAAATTAGCTTAAAAGGGCGGTTAGAGTCATCTAAAGGGCCGTATGTGATCCGTGGGTCGTACAATACTCAGGTCTGCTATAGATCAAACAAACCCGCGTCCCAGATGGCAAAATAAATATTTCAAATGCTTTTTCACGATTTTTATCCGATTTTACGTCAAAAAACGTCATAACTTCCCGCTATCACCCCTCGCTGTTGTCACAACAACCAACGTGATAATGGCGTTAAAGTAGAACAGCGGTATTGTGTTTCTATTGTTGCAAGTAACGAATCGCGGCAATTACCGTCGTCGCCAGGCAGAAATCGATGAAATAAATTAATGATTGGCCCATTCGGCGCCATTGGATTTATTAGTAGCCCAGCGAAACGCGGGATAATGGTCCATTGCGTTGATTGCTGATGGTCACTTACAAGTGATGTCGTTGTGTCACGGAGATTGATGGTTTGGGTTCGCAGGAGGAGGTTGCATACGTTCTGAATGAATTTCGCTTTGCGGTGCTATTATCAGTACAGTAGGAACCTATTATTCTGGGCCCCAATTTTAAGGATCCCTTCGTCGCTGGGTCATCATCAGTAAGCTTTATTGGTATTATTGTTTAAACTTGTTATGTGTGTGTTGCTTGCTAACAAAATAGAGACTTGCTTAACAAGATGACGACAACAACAACAGCGATTGTTTAAACGTTTGCAGTTTATTGTATATACTACATACAACTTCTCCGGCAGTTATGTTTGATGTTTCAAAGATTCGTGCAATTGGTCCAAACTTTTGCTTTGAGTTTTAACTGTATGAGCATCTGACAAACCGGATAGATAAACTGAATCTTTTTTGAGGCAATCGTAAAAAATCGGCTACAGAAATCACGGTTTCAAATAGTCTCAATAAGAAGACACAAGCCAGTACTTGTGTGTAAAACATTTTCTACGTTACGACAAACGGTTCCAACAGCCTTAGAAACATAAAAAACGTTTTTTCCATAAGTATACTGGCTTGTATCTTCGTATTGGAACAAAAAAGTTAGGTTATACAACACAAAATGTAAAAAAGCTATCCAGACGCACGACACTCGTTTTTCCAAATCTTTGTTTGTTTTTCTAATTTTTTATTCAAATAAACAAAAAAAAAGTTTAAATAAACAATAAATCGCAAAAAAAACTATCTAAATTCTGTTTGTCATTTAAGTGTTCGCCTTCTTTAAAAATGGCACAACGTCATTGCAAAATGTAATAAAGTAAACATCACGACTTTGAAAATCAAATCCCAAACATCTAAAAAGGTGAAAGGCGAAAATGTATCCACATATATTACCAAGCCGAGCAAAACAGCTAAATTTTTGAAATTTTAAAAATTTAAATCTTTTCTGTTTCAAATTTCCACCCTGTGCGGCCGTTGACCGCTAAGCTTTTGTTGTTGGGATGAAACGGTGGCTTGTGTGGGCTTTAATCGATTTCCTCTGTTGCCGATTACGTCGTATGCGTTTCCACACATCAACAACTCTACTTAGCGCTTCTGCTGTGCTGGAATGCTGCAACGTTTTTAGTCAGGAATTTAAGGTTTTGATGACGTCGTTAGTTTTGTAACCTCGCCCGAAGCAGACTTGGAATTTAGGCAAACAGATATAAGGTAGACTGATCGCAGTTTTTTAGGATAATAGTTTATGTCATCTTCAACTAATGTCGTTATGACGTCATAGACAGTGATGACGTGTTTGAGTAAACTTCAAGTTCAAATAGTTTTCGGTTGAGGTGAAGTTTGTTGAAAGAAACTTGACCGAGCATTGCTCAACAGATTTTGAGAGGTGCTGTCGCGGCTGACTGCACAAGGCGCGGTAAAAACCCTCTTTAAACATGGATGTTACCAGAATGTTAGTCAATCAGCATTTTATACAGCAAAATATCTGCTTTGTTGCGCATTAAAGTCAGCAAAAGCGGACGATTGGCGATTAAAGCACTGTCGTCGAATTCTTATTTAAATAGAGTCAAACGTTTGGAATACTAAACACCCTGTTTACAACTCTTAATAAAAAATATGCTGGCCCAATTAGTTCTTAACCATTTTTATCTTCACGTTTCCTCGCTTACGTGCATAAAGACTGCGTGTCTGGTGCAAGCCTTACTGTATCGCTGATAATGGTACGAGTTATTGCTGAAATGTTTCACGAATCGAACATGTCGCTTTTAAGAACTATTTGGGACAGCCTTGTCAGGATTTTGTGATTCAATCATGTTACTTTGTTTGAGACTTTGTAATTCCCAACGTGTGTTCCTGGAAAACCAAGGCGAACCAGATTGAAATGAACAGATACAGTTGTTGTTGTTGTTGTTGTTGTCATGTTGACAGCAAAACCAGGTCCTTTCGCGTGGGATCGATCAATAGACTTTCCCGGCACTTTGTTTTTAAAATCAGCGACTTACGGAATTTCCGAACTGCAACTTGCGTAGGTGTAGGGGGAATCCCCGCGCTCCTGTCTTCCCATTGAGAAAAAAACGTCGGGCTGGGAAAGAGTTGACTTTGCGCTGTTGTGCTGGCCTCAGAAAAAGGGATTCTGGCAGGTGTTAATACAGCTGGACAAGCTAGATTCAAGAAGTCATTGTGTACATAGTAAGCAACAACCGTGCTTCAGTCGATCAATTGATTTGGATTAACAAGGTCGTCAGCATAAGTCGCGACTAAGCCTTTCCCAATAAAATTTAATCGCTCAATAAATGCAAGTCAACCAATTGTCAAAGCGGTCAGTGAAAGCTTTACTATGATACTCGGTCAAAAGGTGCAAGCCAGTGCTTGTGTGTAAAACATTTTCTACGTTCCGACAAACGCTGTTGTCATCATCAAAAAAGCCGGAATTGTATACCTATAATCCCCTTATATATTTCACTAGTTACTGACTTTACGCGACAAATTTTATCTTGGCAGATTTTCAAAGATCTACACAGGTAATGGTAGGTGCCCAAAACCCAAATGCAACGATTAGCTTCACTGCACCATGACCAAGGCTCAAGCGACGATCTACGATCGGGATCGGGAGAAAAATCGCTCGTCTACGGAAAAATCAAGCACTTGGGCGGGGGGAGATTCGCCAAAGTGTCGTTGTTGGAAAAAGACCGAAGTCTGTCGTCTGTTGCGACTTCCACAAGCGCGGATGAGTTGGAATCGAAAAAAGTTTATTCCAAATCTGTTGGTGAGTGATTTTTTTCTCTATTAATACACTTCACAAGTAAAATTAAAACTTCTCAACGATTTGACAACACGTCTGGAATTCTTAAGAACAAAGGAAGCGATTGGCGTTTTGTTCCCCTCCCGCCCTCAAAAAATCTGTTGTTACAGATTTCTAATTAGTCTTTTGTCAGACACAATGAGAAGGGGCATTATTAAATTGAAAAAAATTAAAAAAAAAGATAATTAAACTCCCGCTCATGTGGTATATCTGTTTCTTTTATTGCTTTATTTGCACTTTAGGTTTGAAAATCCTGAATGCTGGATACTTACTTGCTTAAACCCCAAAAAATTGGAATGATTACATCATATTTGATTTGTGCCTTGAAAAAATACTATAACTTGAACACAAAAAACATTTTTCTAGACATATCCGCCGCTGTAAACGTATGCAAATGCGGTGACCTTGAACGCGACTTCGTGGCCTTGAAACGCGTGAGCCGGCGCTACCAATCGAAACGCAGCTTCCACAGGGAGATCCAATCACAGGCCGACGCGTCAAACCACCCATGCGTGACCAAACTTATGACGTCGTTTGTTTATGAAACCGAGACCGAGTTCGGAATGGGACTGGAATATTCGCCCCATGGTGACCTCGCCTCTGTCGTCACACCCGGAGTGGGGTTACCCGAGGTCATTGTGAAGTCGTGTGTGTTGCAGGCAAGTTGTAAAACAAGAAATGTTTCCGTTATATTGGTACACAATTCACGGTTTCAATTCCACGATTACTTTCAACGCAAAGCAAGTTTTCTTTCAGCTTTGTGGGAAGATAAATTAAGCTCTTACAATTAGTAAATTTTTAGACTTCTAGTATTCATTGTTGCAAAACTATTAGTATTGTCTTTGGAATATTATTTTTTGATTATTAAATGAAAATAACTTATTTAAAAACACCCAAAAAAATTTAAACAAATTTAACCCCCTTGCAAATGCAAAATTCCCCCCTTGTGGGCAATCCCGCCCGGGTATGACCCCTGATCTTGGGCAAGTTTTAAAGTTTCCGGAAAAACTTGATTCTCTGTGTTTTCGAACATTCTCGGACGGGCAAAAGCTTTTTGAAGTGAGGTAAATAAATGTGAACTATCGTTTCTCTTTACCCTTCTCCCGATCAATCGAGGGCGAATCTGATTGGTCAATTAGTGTCACGTGGCGGACGATGACCGACTAATTGACGCTAAAAGATTGAATTGTGCCCAAACTTTCGCATGAGCCGCCGAAAAATCGATTGCGTGAAATTGCTTCTCATTGATGGGAAATTAGTCTTCGATAAATGCCGGTGACAATAATTGACACGCGAAGCGACTTGATACGGTCAAATTGTCACATTTATTGGCGTGTTCTGGCCCCAAGTCGATGGGGTATCTTTACGCTATCGTTTAAATCAAAAACAACATGGCGGCCTTGTATCAAAATGTTTAAAATAGATTTCCAAACGCGTTTTGTCATTAACAAGAACTTCGTAACAACGCACAAAACGAGGTTTTATATTTCTCGAGGGGACATTTTTTATGTTTTTATCAGACAAAACATGAACAGTATGTTCAATAACCTGTGTCTGAAGTTGATTAAACGTGATACCAGTTTTGCCAGATAGATTTCTAACTATGGGGTTAATTATTTGTTCAGTAGAATAAATCTGCAAACGCATTTACCAAACCACACATTCAAAGTGCTGTGGTATAGGAACGAGTTCATGAGAAACAAAATTAGTCAGTTTAAGAAATAAAAAAATACATTTTGCCTATTCACGACTTCGTCAGCTCTGCAAGCTTTGACTAAAACAACAGAAAGGAAGTGGCTGCTGCGTCTCTATCAACTTTTTTTAATGCCCCCCCCCCCCCATTTTGCTTATTTTGGAACTCTTCATTGCTCTCCTACTAGACAAGAAGTGATACAAAGTAATATTAAAAGGTTTGGAACCACTGGACTTAAGTCATAAAGTTCCTTCCTGGTAAGGAATTTCTCCCCGGTTGGAAGGGAAGGTTGACTGGTCTTGGCAAATCATCACACAAGTGGTGTGCGCGTTTTTCCTGAGAAAAAAACAGCGATCGATGATCATGCTGTCTGTCAGGGGGACAGTTATTGCTCATTATAATCATATCAAAAGTGTTGGGATTTTAAAAACTTTGCTAAAGTTTTGGCCGATAAATGTTTAATTTGACCGATAAATGCGGCTATAAGCGGTTGTTGAATATGTGTTGAATGGTAAGTCGGCTTGTCTTTGGCGCTGCGAAGAAATGCAGTTCAACATTACTAACTAATACAAGTATATAATGCTTTTAGCCATCTTTATATGTTATCAACTGGTACAGTACATTCTTACACGCAAATTGTAAACTGCCACTCAAGATGCGAAATATTCTCTTTTTAGGAGTAAAAGTTAAAAGGAAATTTGTAAAAACTACACAAAGTAAACCTCTCTCGTTTCGACGCAGATATCCCATGCGCTGCAGTACATACACAAGAAGAAATTTGCTCATCTGGATTTAAAACCCGAAAACATTTTGATCCATGATCGGGAAAGATTTCATATCAAACTTTGCGACTTTGGCAGTGCAAGGGAATTGAAGAGCAGCGGTCCCCAACTTGACCCCCTGTTTTGCACCCCCTACACCCCCCCTGAAATGCTGCGCCATGTAATTCGACGACACCCTTGCGAAGACGTTATTTCAGAGGTAAATTGAATGTTAATATGTGTCAGATGTGTGTGTGAATAATATAGAATATCCAGGTGTCGCAGAATATCATACGTTCCGTAGCACGTTGGAAGGCCGTTGATATTCTTTTCGATTTTTTGTCACTTACATGTTAAAAACGACATAGCCTAATAAAAGCGAACACAAATTAAAACTTTATGTGTTTTTTAAACAGGAAGATAGAATTTTAAAATTAAATTGATTTGGTTTGTGGCAAGAAAAGGTTACTTTCGGATCCAATTATCCGATAAAATCGCATTTTTACATTCGAATACATTGAGATTCGAAATTCTATACTGGTCATACCAAGCCACAGGGTACTGTTTTGTTTTTGTTCCCAATGACACTGTTTTTTCGTGTTCATTCTGCTATAAGTTAACCCATCAAATTGACTAATATTTCCCACTTACTCAACTCTACGACGAGTTTTTTGTGATTGTTGATTCGAGTCAAGTTGATTGTTTGAACTTCATGACTCGATTGAAATCCAAGTTAAAACGAGTTACAATCATTTGTTATCACCGCAACAACGGCAGTGTACAATTATTTTTGTTAATGCTCAACCGAGTTGCGAGAAGTGTCTTCGACCCATTTATTTTAATGTTTTCATTCGCTCCCCAGGGAGAANTCATTTGTTATCACCACAACAACGGCAGTGTACAATTATTTTTGTTAATGCTCAATCGAGTTGCGAGAAGTGTCTTCGACCCATTTAATTTAATGTTTTCATTCGCTCCCCAGGGAGAAGAAATCTGCCCCCACTTGCCCCAACTAGCGGACAAAAACAAGCTGATCTGCCGCAAGCGTTTCGTGAGGAAATCGCCCACCTCACACGACCTGATGCAAACCAGGAGCCAACCCCGGGACTCCCCCTCGAAACCCAAGTTCGAGGTGACCACCGGATGTGACGTGTGGTCGCTCGGGGTGCTCCTGATTTATCTCATGTCGGGGGAAACCCCGTGGAACAGGGCCTGTCGGCGGGAACTTGGCTACAAAGAATTCGTATTGTGGAGAAACGGCGATTTTTCGATCATGCCGCGAATCTTCGAGAACTTCACAAATTGGTCACGTGAGCTGCTAGTGGGCGTGCTAAACCCCGTGCAGGATTCGCGCTGGCCGTTCCCGGTCTTCAAGAGTCTGGTGCGCAAGGAGTGGTGTCAGGTGCCGGTCGAACGCTTCGCGCCGGAAAAACAGCTTTTTTGTGATCCGCTAGATGGCGAAGGAAGCAGTCGATGCGGGAAGTGCTTCTGTTGCAAAAACGACTGTCTCTGTCGCTTTATATAAGGCTTTAGATTTGAAATCCAACTGTTCTACCTTGCCATGTGATTGCTGATGATGTTTTGAAGAGCAAGCGTTTAACCAGAACTTCCCAACCAGAGGGGTGGGGAATTCCCCACTAGGGGGTATTTTGTATTTGCAATGGGGGAACTTTGTTTAAAAGATACTTTGTTTTGTTGAAAAGGTAAAAGAGTCGAAAAAGTTTGTCAGTTGTAAGAGCTTAATTTGTCTTCTTAATATACTATAATAAACATATTATTTACAAACTACATTTTCCAGTGGCGGATTTTGGCTGTGAATATCGCTTAAATGGGCCCATGGAGTAAAAACTGGTAAGAACAGAAAAGAATACAAAAAACGTGTAAATATATCAAAAGTTTTAGTTTAGTTTTCATGTGTTTATGCTTTTACTTTGACAGAATACCCAAATGAGTTTCATTTGTTTTATTTGCTTATTTACAGTGTTGTCTATTGTTTATTTGCACTCCAACCCCTGTGTGTATGTTTTTCGCACAAAAACCACACCCCACTTTTCGCAATAAAATCTGCACCTTCTCACGAAACACGCGCAAATTTGTTACATCACCTTTCCTACTCGAAAGACGAAAAAAATGTTTTGTGACGTCACCGCGAGCTTGTCTTTCTTTCGAACAACTCGACGATGGCGGGAAATGTTGAAGATTTGTGTGTGAAGATAATTCACGCACCACATATATAGCCCATGCATGCACTTGCTAAAGCACAAACGAATGTTGCAGCAATTCCAAGAATTTCGGGGCCAACTGTGACGTCACATCACTAGTATACATCGAGGAAGTTGTGTCGCTTCTAGGGTGCCGCTTTGAGCCCGTATCATTAATCGAACTAAGGTTTTACATAATGCAAGATGGGCCCAGAACGTAGATAGAGTTTTAACTTTTAATTGAAAGGTAAGAATTGATTATGAGTTACAATAGAGCAGTGGTGCCCAACCGCCTGCGCATTCCCCCCCCTCCCCTCGACGGAGGAATTTTCTTTTTTATAAGGGGAGGGATGTTATGATAAGTGTAGTATTTCGTTTCTGGTTGACCAGTTGTTTAAAACTTTTAAATATTACTTTATACAACTCCTGAAAGTTCCGAAATAGGCAATGGGGAAATGTTTTGAAAAGGGTGTAATAGAGACGGGTGAATCGGCAAAAACAGGTAACCAGCCAAAGGTTTAATGGGTGCCAAATATTTCTAGAGGTAACCTACAATAATGTACAACTCAGAGATTTTGTGAGGGCATGGGGTCTCGTTTACTGGCCTCAAGGATTCTGCGACCAATTTACTAGGACTTGTTTTTTCCTTTAAATTGGGTATCACCAGATATGACAGAGAATAATGCTTGCAAAACAGACTTGATTGATGCCTATAACTGATCTCATAAATAAAAAGGTAAATGGCAGTTTAGTTTGCATTGTTCTTTTTGTAATTGCCGCGTAAGCCGCTATGGCTTCCACGATTCATATGTCTCAGCAAACAGAATGCCGCAAAACATCAATGCAGTTGGTACCAGCTTAAGGATTGCAACAAACGAGTAGCTAAGTGTATATTATTGTTATTGCCGTTTCGCGCCGCGCAATCGTTAATAATGTATGACGTTTGTCGCCATGAGCTATCTAGAAACATTGCGCGCTCAATAATTGATATGGAGGCCAAGTTGAGATAGTCGACTGTTAAGATTCCATCAATTGGGTTCTGGGGTATTTTTAACGCGACGAATGCAACAGACATGCAAAAGAATCAAATGGTTTTGTCACTGAAATTTCCACCAACATTAGATGAAAACATATATGATTGGTTTTGTTTTATTTGGTTACTAAAACTTCATGTGATTTTTTTTAATATGTGGTGTTTTTTTAGTAATTGTGTTCCAAATTTATCTTTCATACAATTTTACGAGATAAGGAGTAAATTTCTCGCTTCTTGTCCGTTAGAGGAATGAAAAGTTCAAAATGGGCAAAAGGGGCGGGGTTACCGAATTTGCCACAAACAAGTTTCCCCTAACACCTGGCAAACACATTCGGTATCTGTGGCTTGAAATATTTACCGCAAAACCTTATCTCCCCGCTAATCTCGAAACNCACAAACGAATGTTGCAGCAATTCCAAGAATTTCGGGGCCAACTGTGACGTCACATCACTAGTATACATCGAGGAAGTTGTGTCGCTTCTAGGGTGCCGCTTTGAGCCCGTATCATTAATCGAACTAAGGTTTTACATAATGCAAGATGGGCCCAGAACGTAGATAGAGTTTTAACTTTTAATTGAAAGGTAAGAATTGATTATGAGTTACAATAGAGCAGTGGTGCCCAACCGCCTGCGCATTCCCCCCCCTCCCCTCGACGGAGGAATTTTCTTTTTTATAAGGGGAGGGATGTTATGATAAGTGTAGTATTTCGTTTCTGGTTGACCAGTTGTTTAAAACTTTTAAATATTACTTTATACAACTCCTGAAAGTTCCGAAATAGGCAATGGGGAAATGTTTTGAAAAGGGTGTAATAGAGACGGGTGAATCGGCAAAAACAGGTAACCAGCCAAAGGTTTAATGGGTGCCAAATATTTCTAGAGGTAACCTACAATAATGTACAACTCAGAGATTTTGTGAGGGCATGGGGTCTCGTTTACTGGCCTCAAGGATTCTGCGACCAATTTACTAGGACTTGTTTTTTCCTTTAAATTGGGTATCACCAGATATGACAGAGAATAATGCTTGCAAAACAGACTTGATTGATGCCTATAACTGATCTCATAAATAAAAAGGTAAATGGCAGTTTAGTTTGCATTGTTCTTTTTGTAATTGCCGCGTAAGCCGCTATGGCTTCCACGATTCATATGTCTCAGCAAACAGAATGCCGCAAAACATCAATGCAGTTGGTACCAGCTTAAGGATTGCAACAAACGAGTAGCTAAGTGTATATTATTGTTATTGCCGTTTCGCGCCGCGCAATCGTTAATAATGTATGACGTTTGTCGCCATGAGCTATCTAGAAACATTGCGCGCTCAATAATTGATATGGAGGCCAAGTTGAGATAGTCGACTGTTAAGATTCCATCAATTGGGTTCTGGGGTATTTTTAACGCGACGAATGCAACAGACATGCAAAAGAATCAAATGGTTTTGTCACTGAAATTTCCACCAACATTAGATGAAAACATATATGATTGGTTTTGTTTTATTTGGTTACTAAAACTTCATGTGATTTTTTTTAATATGTGGTGTTTTTTTAGTAATTGTGTTCCAAATTTATCTTTCATACAATTTTACGAGATAAGGAGTAAATTTCTCGCTTCTTGTCCGTTAGAGGAATGAAAAGTTCAAAATGGGCAAAAGGGGCGGGGTTACCGAATTTGCCACAAACAAGTTTCCCCTAACACCTGGCAAACACATTCGGTATCTGTNAGTAATTGTGTTCCAAATTTATCTTTCATACAATTTTACGAGATAAGGAGAAAATTTCTCCTTTTACACAAGTCTTTCTTGGTAAGTGTTCTATCGCTTCTTGTCCGGTAGAGGAATGAAAAGTCCAAAATGGGCAAAAGAGAAGAATGCATTAAAAAGTGGGAACCACTGTTCTAATCAGTCAAAGTACGATATTATTCAGCACTTGTCAAAAACAGTTACCAAATTTGCCACAAACAAGTTTCCCTTAACACCTGGCAAACACATTCGGTATCTGTGGCTTGAAATATTTACCGCAAAACCTTATCTCCCCGCTAATCTCGAAACTGTCATAATTAACGAGCCCCTGCCGCAAGCGCAAAGATAGTAACAATTCGTTACAGCCAATTTCAGAGAAGAAAGAGTGGCCAGCACGTTATATGACGTCACTATCGTTTGCGCACCACCCTCTGCTCAAAGAAAAGTCAGCGTTTGTCATTTTCTTTGCATGTTGCGTTTTGTTCGAGCCGGAAGGTCAGCGGTTTTGGCATTTGGCAAGCTTATGATGTATGAAAAGAACTTTATCTCTTTGACAAGCAGCAGCATGACCAGAAGTCAGAATATGTTACAGCATGACTCTTAGCTTATTGTTCACAAAATCAATCACGTTGTTTCTTTCAAGTAGTTAGGCCGCAAATAATTAAATATGTTAAGAGTAAGGTTTAAGTTTGATGTCTTGACGAGTTTAAGTTATGATGTTTTGACCGGAGATCAAAAACTCCAATTGTACTTGGCTGATGCATTGGTTAAGAAGGAATAATAAATGGTAAAAATGTTGTTGATATCGCTATCTTGCCGCGAGTGACCATAGATAGAGGAATAAGTCGCAAACTTTGAAGCATTTTTGAAAGCTGTAAACGTAGTGTACAGCAAAGATTGCAACTTGTTTGTTGTTTGCCTTCAGGATCTTAGCTAGACCAGCTTGATCAACTCTCTCGTGTTACGTCACAATGATGAATTATTTCCGCAGAATGGCATTTTGATTAATCTTGTCATTGTTTAAACTCAAGGCAAGACCACGTGTTCAGTTGCGCAACACGGCTGCTTAGATACCCTGATGTACACAAAATTTGTTCTACTTTTGTTTACGTGACGTCAAAACAGGTGACATCACATCGAAGGTGACGTCATAGTTCAACACGAATATTATACAGCCTTGGAATTCAGTTTTTATTAAAACATAACATTAAATACAACCAATAAAGTTCCAATTTACCAACTGCTGTTGAAACCTATACCGCCTTATCGAGTTATAGATTTTATCAAAAATTTTGCAATATACATTTGGCAACGGTCGAAGAGATCCAGAATAATTACGGATTAGAGAGTATCTACACAACCTCAAATGCACCAAGCACTAAAACGAACGTGCCACACAAATGCACTCGACACATCACTGGGCCCTAAGGCTATAAGCATTTGCGTCGTGTGGACCTGGCCTTTCGTGTGCAAAAGCTAATTTAGTGTGCCTAGTATAGTCAAATCTTACTCAGATGTAATTCCGTTTTAGTAGTGTGGGGTTAAAGCGATTAATTGCGATGCAGAATATGTGTACGCGTTTTTTGTTTTTTCATCGGTAGAAAGGTGTGTCCGATGAAACCAAATTAAAGTACACTTTATTTGCCGGTGTTTATTTTAAGCTTACATAAAGCGTTATTACGTTGAAATGTTTGGAAATTGCAAAGCCTAAACTACCATCAGAATCAAAAAATATGTGAACTTGCGTTAAATCAGTTCAGTTTTTCAAGAACTCCAAAACAGTCAAACAGTATAGTTGTAATAGATTCGAAATTTACACTTTGTAAGGTTACAAACCAAACATAGAAATTTTAGTTGGCAATGTTTATTTTTTACAGAGTTCAAACTAAAACATAGGGCCATGAGGAACGTTGTTGCTGTGCTGTTGGTATTTTTGTTTCGTTCTAGCCTTGGAGCAGTCATACAAAGTAAGTATTAAACAAGCATTATAGCAAGCAGAACAAAAATGTTATGAAACAATCGAAATTATTTTATTTGGGGACTATTTGTTTCGTAACAAATGGAATTTACAGACAGATTTTTGAGCAGTTTTTTGTCTTAGCCTTACGTCTGTGCCGCAGTGCCTATCGATTCAAACTTTGAAACAGTACGCTCTGTGAAAATGAATTTTTAATGCCAACAAAACCAACAAAGATTCTGAGAGGTGTCTTAAAAATCAATCTAGCACTAATTTAGTCGACAAAATTAGCACTGTAAGAAAAACAGCTCACTATAATGCAGGATCATTTTATCGCAGAGAGAGTGTCTTTAAAATTAAAATTGTTAATGTTTGATATTTTACAGGAAATTTGACACAATGTAAACTGGAGTATAACACCAATGTTGGACAGTTAGTTGGTAAGTTTACCGAATATAAAAACGTTATTCGCAATAACGCAAATTATGCCATCTTGGAATGTTATGTTTTTTTTGTACCCAATAAAGTTACAAACATGTGGCAAAATATGAAAATTATAGAACTTTAACGTTGTTTCATCTGACTTCATATTTTAAAAATAAACAAATTTGAAAAAAATCCTTTTGTTTTGATGTAAAAAAGTGTCATTTTTTGGGAACTCGGCAAAAATAATTTTGTTGAACACGTTTTGCACTCATCCTCTTTTTTCAGCCTCCGAAGGCGTGTCGACCGTCTCATCCATTTTAAGGCTGTTTTTCAACGACCTTGACTTGAATGGAAATCATCTCGTCAGTGCTTCGGAAATCCTAATTAAGTTGGAATCAGAACAACTGGGTAAGTTTGGGTTTTTCCTAAGCCTAACTAAGTTATTTTTATAAGCAGTAGCAATACAGACAATAATTGGTTTGTCACAGACGGACGAGTAAGATTTGCTTGTATTTTGTTGTGTTTTATATCAGTAGGCCGCCATATTTACCCTCTTATCAAAAGATTTGAGTGCGTTTGTTGATTTTTACAGTTTTTAATTTCGAGTATATTTTTAAGGAACAAGCGGTACGGGCTTAATAAATAACTTAGTCAAAACCTTACTGCTACAGAACTTGTATGTAATGAATACATTGTAATGTACTTATGATGACAACAGCGTACGTTTGCATTATTGTTTGCATTACAATGTATTATAGCCTACAAGCTCCTTGGCAGATATATTTTTAATAAAGTATATTTCTTCTTTATAAGCAGTAAATTTGACAAGACATTTTTATTAATATTTCAGTTGCCAACAGCGAGATGTCGTTCATTTTGTCGCAACTGCAAAACTGGGTTGACTTCGGGTCACAAGATGGCGACTCTGAGTTGAATTTGAACGAATTTGTAAACTTGCTCGACTCTACTGTTGGAGAAGTCTCCGGTACGTTGTTGTACATTCGTGTTCTCCAAAACCATAAAATCAAGTTTGTGAAACCCCCAGCCAAACAAAATTTGCCAAGTATTTTAACACAATCATTTCATGCAAACAAATTTTTACAAAACACGTTTAAGTTGTTATCACTAACTGATTCCGTTTCACCTGGTTTTGGTAACTGGGTGTCATGCCCTTGTTAATATGAAGGAACAGTGTTTACCGGGAATCTAATGAATCTAATTTCAATGCAAACAACAGTAAATGTTTGTATGTTGCAAGTTGGTCAGGTAAGTATATCAATAAGTTACGCCACTCTTGGTACTTCTTGCGCGTCGCATTACTTTAAGACTGTAAGGCTCCGTCGGTGGTTCGACCTCACATCCGATTTTTACCGCGAATGAGACGCCCAAGCTTATGCCGGATATAAAATGACCTAGATAGGCGTCGAAGCCAAAGCTTGTGTAACTGCCAGAGGAGCATAGCTTTTCGTTGATTCTTGTTTGTTTGTCTGTTTCATTTTTATCTTCACTGGGTCACGAAAACAGTTGTTTTAACGTAAAATTCTGGCGGTTCTTAAGTTTGAGCGTTCCCGAGTTCAAAACCTGCTCAAGAAAACTGTTTTTTGTCGAGTATTGCTGGTGTTTTAATTTCGTTTTATTCACAGCAAAGCCGGGTGCAAACATGGAAAAAGCTGAGTCACGCATGTGCGGTTACATCAACAAAAAGATGACGAAGCTAATTAGGACGTATTCGGATATTTCAAAGTGCGTTTCTGATCTCAAGGCCGAACAACTCTCTCTTATGGGTAGGTTATCTGAAATAATGTTTTTAAAACGCATATAGCAATGGAATAGTTACTTAATGAAAACTACAAACACCAGAGAGACACAAAATCAGTTTGTACAGTAGTGTCAATACAGATACAAAAAACAATGCAAGTTTTACTCAAAATAACCTACAGGTAATAAAACGATACGAATACAATATGTATCAGTATGCGATTTTTGTTTAGTTTGCTTCTTCTGGACGATGTGATGTTAATTTGGGACAACAACTCTTTATCAATTTGGCATCATACTATTTAGCTAGAAGAGCCATAAAAAACATGTCGGCGGGCTGCGGTTTCTCCACCCCTAGCATAGTTGTTATTTTCTACGCTGGTTCATGTCTGTATCAAATGGTTATGTCCTACGACTGTTGCTTTAAAAAAGTCATGCCAAATTGTAAAGTTTAAAAAATGTTAATTTTTAGTTTGTCTGGCCTACAAAGTTCATTTGCCACTAATTTATCTGAAACATGTCGACAATTTAAAATTGGCTAAAATTACGAGCTCTCAAACTGGTGATTTACCTGTGATTGCATTGACTGCATTTAATTAAAACGTGTGTTCTTTTCACATTTGGGTTGAATTTATGTTTTAAATACAGTTTGATTAAAAAAAACTATTCTTCAATTTTTCGAACAAAATATTGACTTCTTGCAATCTTAATTT
>QXVZ01017313.1:0-10876 GCA_008931825.1 Phallusia fumigata | reverse complement strand
CACCGTCGTGCTACGACTACTTTGTTTGCTTATTTTAAATGTAAACTTTGAACCAATGGCACAGATATTTTACTTTTTTCCAAGATTCAGGAGTCATGATAACTGCAAAAAATAGACAAACAAACTATATGTACTCGAGAGCAAAATCAAATGATCTAACTCTTTTCTAGCAAGCACATTTGTCTTTTCCCCAGCCCACAAAGTGTCTGGTCGACCCAGTGTACCACCTAACGGAAATATCGGTGTATGAGATGTCTCGCCAGGTGGCGCAAGGGATGGCGTACCTAACCAAGTCGCGCATCATCCACGGAGATCTAGCTGCGAGGAACATCCTGATTGGTGAAGACCTCGTCTGCAAAATATCCGATTTTGGGTTGGCAAACGACGTCTACAGGTAATTAAGAAACATTTTTTGTTGTTTGGCTGTTTGCTTTCGATAATTACGGGGCATGGTCTTAAGTTGAGTTGAGTTTATTTCGCTTGGTGAAAGAAAATCGCAGAGATACAACAGCACTGAAACAATAGCTGCGCAACGTTGAGAAGTTATGTAGCGAAAAAGTAAAGAGCGCAATTGGTAGGTTGAGTGTGCTGATCTCATAAGCATGCGCTCACTTAATTGTCAACAAGGCAGCGAGATACGCTTTTTAGTTTTCTGAAAAGCTTTGCTTTGATGTCGTGATGAGAAGAATCACGCAAATACTTTTGATGGTTTGTATTTTTTTAATAAATTGGTGTGATTTTTTTCCACACGCTATATAGATAGGTAACCGCTTCTCTGTATAAATGGATAAACGTTTCACGCCCTAACACAAAGACAAAGTGAAAAACACAGGCCACACTGTTTCAAGTCCACAGCTAATCAATATTGCAGGACATTCACGACATGGTTGCAGACATACAAGGATGTTTTGTAAGATGTACAACCATACGACCCTACTACTAATGATTACAAATATTTGTTCTTAGGTACGGGGTCATTCGAGGTCAAACAGAAAGGACGGTGCCCTTCAAATGGATAAGTCCAGAACGAATGATGTCAGGAAGGGTTCCGATCACAAGCAAGAGTGACGTGTAAGTTACTGAATATTAACCAATGTAAAAGCCTTATCCGATGATGCAGGATATAATCAAACACAGCAAAAGATATTGATTTGGGTAACTGGTTTTAGTTGTCTCGACAANGAGTCATTCGAGGTCAAACAGAAAGAACGGTGCCCTTCAAATGGATAAGTCCAGAACGAATGATGTCAGGGAGGGTTCCGATCACAAGCAAGAGTGACGTGTAAGTTACTGAATATTAACCAATGTAAAAGCCTTATCCGATGATGCAGGATATAATCAAACACAGCAAAAGATATTGATTTGGGTAACTGGTTTTAGTTGTCTCGACAACAAGATAGTCAGTACTTGTGTGTAAAATATTTTGTACGTTTCGTCAACTATGTCACCATTAGGAGTCCCCCACAAACGTTTTTTTTCTTTTACCCGACAGAGTAACTTTGCGCCGCTTTTCCGAGTCATTCCTGATGATGACAGCGTTTGTCGAAACCTAGTAAATGTTTTGCACACAAGTACTGGCTTGTGTCTTCTGATCGAAACGTAAAAAATGTTGATGTATTTTGTAACTCTGTAAATTCGCCTTATATAAGTATAAGCCAAGTTTTCATTGAACGTCGTCGGTATTCAGGTGGTCATTTGGCAACCTGATATATGAGATGGTGACACTTGGATGCATGCCACACCCGGGAGTTTCGTCCGATGAGCTCTTCGACAAACTGAAAGCCGGATACCGTATGAAGCAGCCGGTTTCTTGCGGTGATAACATGTGAGGGAGTGATGTGCTGATGCCAAAACATATTTTGCACGTCTTGACACTGCGTCTAGAAAGTGCTTTATACGCAAAAATAAATTTGAAAATGTTGTTTATAATTAAATGAGAATTCAAACAAAATAGAATTGTTGGCTCATGCCCCCCATGGATGGTGCTTTTGGAATTTTTAGCAGAATTTGAACCCTACCAAGCCAGTAAATAATGATGTTAAATTACTACAAACGCAACAACTGTCTCCGATAGCCCATAGCAACACAATTTTAACCTTCCTTCGATCTGACGTTTTAAAATCTTGTGTTTTGGTGACGACTAGATAACCTAACGACTCTTTGCGGATTGATACAGAATTTTGAAGACCAATCATTTTGTAAAACGTTTCAGCATAAATTTTCACATGTGCCCTCTGTCCTCGGCAGGTATTCAATTATGAAGAAATGCTGGAAGTGGAGAGCTTCGTCACGTCCCACATTTTCCGATCTCGCTGTTTTGCTAAGTCACGGTGTTGACGATGATAAGAAGGCAGCCGATTACGTCAACATCGTAAAAGTGGTGGATAGCATAGACAAAGAGGTACGTTTATAATTCGTAACACAATAGTCGTTCGTGAGTAATGCTACCGTTGCGGNGGTGATAACATGTGAGGGAGTGATGTGCTGATGCCAAAACATATTTTGCACGTCTTGACACTGCGTCTAGAAAGTGCTTTATACGCAAAAATAAATTTGAAAATGTTGTTTATAATTAAATGAGAATTCAAACAAAATAGAATTGTTGGCTCATGCCCCCCATGGATGGTGCTTTTGGAATTTTTAGCAGAATTTGAACCCTACCAAGCCAGTAAATAATGATGTTAAATTACTACAAACGCAACAACTGTCTCCGATAGCCCATAGCAACACAATTTTAACCTTCCTTCGATCTGACGTTTTAAAATCTTGTGTTTTGTTGACGACTAGATAACCTAACGACTCTTTGCGGATTGATACAGAATTTTGAAGACCAATCATTTTGTAAAACGTTTCAGCATAAATTTTCACATGTGCCCTCTGTCCTCGGCAGGTATTCAATTATGAAGAAATGCTGGAAGTGGAGAGCTTCGTCACGTCCCACATTTTCCGATCTCGCTGTTTTGCTAAGTCACGGTGTTGACGATGATAAGAAGGCAGCCGATTACGTCAACATCGTAAAAGTGGTGGATAGCATAGACAAAGAGGTACGTTTATAATTCGTAACACAATAGTCGTTCGTGAGTAATGCTACCGTTGCGGAGAATGAAACGCAACTACAGAAATTCGTTACTGAAAAATCGTTTTCCCAAATATATTTTATCGCATGGTAAAAAATTCGAAACGATAAACTGTGTATTAGATTCAATTTCCAGAATTAGTTGCACATGTAGCGCGAAAAAATAAAAAGAGTACCATAGGTGGTTAGAAGTTGCTCCATTAAAGGCGTTAGGTGACGGATATTTTCCAGTAAAAGTTTTAAAAAAAAAATACACGTCATTTTTACCTTAAGTTCTTCATTTAAAATCAAAATAGGTAGGGGGAGTATGTAAAGAAAATAAATAGTAACTGCAGAATACAGGCTTAATTTAAAATCAAATTGTTTTCCAGCAATACGACAAAGAGCTTGATACATCGACCGAAAAAACTCAAAAACCAGTTGAAGACGAAACCAAATACAAAGACAACTTCTCATACTACAACAAGGCATTGATGGGGGACGACATAGGGAAACGAGAATTCGACAAAATCACCGACTTTTAGTTGAAAACAAAAGTCAATAGAAAGCATAAACTTTTATTGTGTGTGTAATATGTTTTTGCTGTAAATACCTCAAGTTGTAGTGGTGATATGCCGGACATTCCTTACTGCATTTTGCGTTTGATGACAACAGAATTTCCAGACATACGTTGTAAAGTGTATGCTGGTTGTGTTTACTCATTTCGAAAAATATAGCAACTTGACAAAATAGGCAGAAAGTCTGACTCATAGTTTAGTTTTTTAACAATACAAAATCTCAAATTGGTTTTGACAGTAGGTATACGTGTTAACGACCTATACGTGTTAACGACAAGAAAATATGCACCAAAGTATGGAAATTTCAAGGAAAACCCGTGGCACGGTAAACGAACAAAACACGTTTATGTAGGTGCAGAATCGTTCAGAAAAAAGCAGTTGTAATGAAAATATAATGGTTACTCTTTGCCTTGACATTTTTTGTTCAAACGTTTGCAAACTGATTTGAATTTTATTTTTCAATCATAAATCATACCTGACGTATTAGATTCTCGACTACGTAGACAGAATATACATTTACAAAACATGCCACAGTTGCAGCAACACTTGGTGATGCAGAATAGTATTGTATGCCAGATGGCTGCAAAATTAATTAATTTTAGCGCAATAGCGTTGCCAGCTTCACTAACAAATTTTGAAGACGTTTTGGCCATTATAAACTGACTGTTTTGATCATTTCCTTGTACTACAAATTAGCAGAAGGATGAGAATTCCAACTTACACAAAGTCGCTTCGAAAGGCTGGCGGAAAAACGTACCTGCTTGGAGGAATTTTGCTACTGGTTGGTGTACTCACTTTTACACATCAAACCTATGAATCTCTGAAAGGGTGAGTGTAAAAAGTTGATTTTCAAAGGAGCTATAAGGCTTATAACCGCTGGTATTTAGATAAACCTAGTACAATAATGAACGTTTAGGCTTCAATATCAAGTAGGCGACACACATTAGAAGCGCTAACTACATTCATAAGCATATTTTGTGAAATGAAATAAAGTAAAAAGTAACGAAATGGCTGACAAGTGCAAAATAACATTCATGCAATGTCCCTCTTGAATATTACAATAATGAATAAAACTGGCTTAGAAAGTCTGGACTCTTAACAAATAACTTTGTGATACTTTTGCCTGATACTTCACTTTACTACCCAGAACTTCGTATTGTGGCATTTGATATTTGCTTCTAATATACACTTCAATTGACAGATTGCAGAATGAAATTTCCAAGTTAAAAGAAACAAAGATATCAAAATTTCAGCAAGAGCATCATGTGATCAAGAAAAGATCCCAGGTATTTAATATCTATGTCAACATTTTTTTACTGCAAAAGTCTATAGCCTGGGCTAATCTATTACAGGAGGATATATCACCAACGTTGGCTCCAAACATAGGTAAGCTATTACTCCTATTTTCACACAGAAACAGACTAACTTTGATATTAAAGCACATTGAGCTAAATATTTGCCCTTGTACTACAAAGTGGACGCTAGATTTCCCATGTTTTTTTTACCGTCTTTCTTGAAAACCTATTTGTTGGCCTCTTGGTGACATCAAAAAAGCAAGACTACATACGTTCATAACTTGATTGGAATAAGACACAATAAAGGTGTTTATACCTTCAAGCAGTACTTGATTAGTTAAGACATCGTTAGATTTATAGATATAGTCTTATACATCTGACCAATGTATTTATCTGACTTTAGGTGTGACATACGTAAGATGGGGAAGAAGCGATTGTCCACTGAAGGAAGACACCAGCATCGTCTATCACGGTACTGTTGAGAATTTATAAAATTATTATTGTTAAATGCTGATTCTATACTTTATAATGATAAAATGGATATCACAGGATATCACAGGGTTTAAACACAAGATCCAGAGGACGAATTCCGATAAATTATTTTTGTCTGGGTCGTTCGCCTCGGCCCATACGTCCAAGTAAACGGAAATGTTACAAGAGGAGCAGCCTGGCGCCACCTACCGGTCCATATTGGAATGAAAGTATTTCGAAACACTAAGAGGCGCTAAAGTATTCAATAACATTCTTGGACAGGAGGTTTAGAATACTAAATGACTGTAAACAAACTAAAGTGTGCGGACGCAAACAATTTGATAGCATTACAAAATCTTCTCAAAAAGACTTTTTTTTACTTTGGGATTACGTTTTATTAGGACGGAGTATTTTATTCCAGGGTATGTTGGGGGAAGTTACTACAGCCACGTTGGTGGAGGATCCAACTACATCTGCCTCCATCACAACGTGACTTACACTCCTGGCAAGTACATCGACGGCACACAAGGTTCGTTCACATTCAGGGTTGTGTACAAGTCTACATACCCGAAGCACAAGTTATGCTGAGTTATTTCCTGAGTGCTCCAGCAGTAACGTGACTCTAGTCGCGTCCCAGTTGTTGCCACAAAGAAAACTAAGATTCTTCGATGAGGTTTTGGAAATCCGTGAGAGATTGTTTGAAAATATATCATTCATCAGAGATCCCTTGTTTAAAAACCGCTTAATGAACCACAGAGTTCCTTTTATAGGGAGATTCGAACCCGGGAGCTCCCATTTTCGAAACCTAAGCGTTTTTTCTACGTCTGTGTATCAGTCGATCGAAGTTGTGACTCAAGTCAAGTCGAATGCTGAAAATCTTGACATGAGCACTATCTTGAGTTGAAGCAAAACAAGTGTNAAAAGCCTAAACTGTTATGTAGCCTATTATTGGATTTACCCTAACAAGAGACATTAGGATGTTGAGAAATAAAATACTTTATTTATTTTGTACATGAGTAACGAGAAAAGCCATTGATGTTTGGCTCGTACGACTTAGCATGAAACATAATATATTGCTAGTTTTTCAAGGAATGTATAAATGGATCTGATGGTTGCATCCAAAACTGTCCGCTGCTTGGGAAAATAGAGGTTTTTAATAATGTACTAATAAACCCTAAAAAGTCAAAAAATAGGATCACAACAGGCTCAGCAGGTGTTGATCAAATGCACGCTTTTGGGTTTTCGAAACTCGCGTGTGACTGATTCAAGACCTGACTTGACTGTAACGCTTTGTTAAAAACAAACCACGATTCTATTTGAATAAGATACTAACAGCTTCTACATTTGTTGGTAAACATATAAGCTTACATTTATCTAAATCTTTGAGCAAAAGCTATGAGTGACTAAGTTGTACACCAAACGTTGAAGTTTCTTATGAATAAAAAGATACAATGAAGTCAGTCATTGTGTGGAAAACACTTCTAATAATGACAACAGCGTTTAACGAAACGTAGAAAATGTTTTACACATAAGTACTGGCTTGTAATTTCTCATTGAGATTATTAAAAACTGTGAATTTGACCGAAGTTCTTTATGTTTGTGCCGAAAAAAATAAACACAAAATATCATTTAAGTTTAGAGGGCAAATCGCTTGTGGCCAGCCCCAGCAAACAAATGAATCATTAAACATTTTTATATTTATCAAAGTTTGGGCGTTTAAAATTTGTTACTATATTAGGTGGGGAACACAGAATTTGAAACGTAAATTTATGTATTGTTTTGGCCACGTCAGGCTTTTTGGATCGAGTAAAAATCGACACAACGTTCGTTCAATCGTCAAGCGTTTTATCAATGACCAACGCGAGCTCAATTCATCTCACGTTATCGGCGTCGTGGGAAGTCGTAGCGCCGGAACGTAAGTATACGTGACATGTCCGCATTTCTAAATATCTACGAAAAGTTTACTTAATCTGCTTCGATTACAAAGCACATGCTGTAGCCTGTTTACATGAAGGAGAGACGAAAACTAGGAGAGTCATTAAAATCTGGGTTTGATTGGAAATGTCGTGTGGTCTCACGAGCATAGGTCACTAGTTCCAAGTAAATCTGTGTTTACGAGATTGCGCAAAGCTACTCCTTTTACCCCATTAAATTGCTCATTGCTCTCTCAGTGTCTTCTCGACTGGGTGCATTCAATCCTTTCCAGCAAAAGTCATTTTATCGATCATTTGCATTCTGTTTGTGAGTAGTTGCCTTCCAGGCTATATGTTCCCTCCTTTCGACGGGAACCGTAATGTTGTTAATTCGATTCTGGACAGAAGCTATACCTTTTTGAGACTGGGCTCCTGAATATGTCTCTTGGACAGAATGCGAGCAACCAGTTTAACGTGTTTAAAAAAGATCTTGTTAAGGGTAACATCAAAGCATTACCAAATTTGGTAAAAACTATGGCAGGCAAGTTGAGAGCTGTTTCTAGAGGTGGTACAATAAAGGTTTTTCTCGTGTACCATGAAAAAGTTAAACAGTCTCAAAATTTCGCAGGTTTCGAAGTGGATGGATTCCTGATTCACTTGAGAAAGACAAGTGATGGTGCGGAATCTAAATCGCTTCGACCAACCAATGTATGCAACTTGAGGTAATCCTCACAAACAAACTGTTTCTCAAATAATTTCAGTACAACGACTTTGAAAACGTTGGTTGGACTTTCAACGCACCAAAGATAAGAATTTCATAAAAGCGATGTTATTATCAAAGTTCCATTTGTTGATACAAAAACAAAAAAAACACGGAACGGAATAATTGTGATGCCAACACGGAACGGAATTGGAAATTAAAACGAGGCACCAGGGCGTCGAAAAATTGAGAAACTGTAAACACAAAAAAACGTTATTTACGCCAATCTCAAAACTAAACCTGCAGTCAAAAAACAAACCGAAAACCGTAAACTGATTCCTCGCATGACAACCAAGTGTGGAATACAATAAAACATGTTTTTCGAAGAGAGCCGAGTGGAACAAGACCTGTGGTCGTGTGGTTGTTGGTTCTAATCCCGTCGCGACTTGGCGCTTTACTTAGCAAGAAGCTTGAGGGCCGGTGAACTGGATGAGTTCCAAATTAAACTAAATTGGGAATCCCAAACATCGAAAAAAAATCCGATTTTAATTGTCACTACGACATGCAAACAACTTTACTGCTTGTTAAACTGAATAAAGACAGGACATAGCAACGCAGTTGGAATGAAACGGTCTGTCGCGCAATCCTTACCAGACATATGTAAACTTTCACAGCTTGTTTGTTTGACAAACACTAAACTAGCCTTAAGTTGGAAAGAATTTCACAACCTGATATTATTTTTGTATTCAGGGAAAACAGGTTTTGGGTCAGATCCAAATTCGAACCTTGTGACGTCACAACCGAGTGTGACACTGCCAACGGACGCTACTGCGCATGCTCGGCGAATTGCAGCAAACTTGAGAGCAAAACGTGCATTGGCTTGGAAGACTGGGCGTTAAATCGTGGAATGTTTTCTGTGCAAGCGGTTAGAACATTGTTTTCTACATTATTGGAGTAAACAAAAACTAGAGTGTATCAAGGGCAATGGCTAATTTAGATACAAGTGAAATATAAAGTCTCTATCACTGTCTGCAGGGGCATCAAAACAGTTCAGTTTTTTTGTTATTAAATGCATGTTATTAAAAAATAATTTATATCAATCAAAGTACATGTATTATTCCAAACTTTCTGGTACCATAAGGCGTAATTTAATACTAGGGCTCAGGGTTTATAAAGTTTTGGGTCTCACCGAATCTAAATCAAACACTGATCAAGCGTTAAAAATTAATCATGTCTTTTTTTACAACTTTTGTTTTTTTTGTAATATCTCTTTTTCTAACAACGAAAACTTATAACGTAAAATGGTTTTATAATAATTGCAAGTGCTGTAATGTGGAATTTTCCGTTGGTTAGTTCCGGCCAATCGCAAACGTCCGATTCAAATTGTCTAGAAACCGTTTGTGTTCGAAAAATCCGTTAGTGCATATAGCTTATGTTTAAATCACGTCGGGTCAAAATTCAAACATAGCTAGTCTCAAGCCACTTGCAAATATTCAAATAAGGAAAGGGCTTTGTTTAGACTAGGAACTGTTAGATGACGTTGTATGTTTGACCTAGTTTCCACTGGGCACTTAAACACAAAATAATGGTCGAATGAGATGAGGCGCTCGACCCACATACAGACAATAAAAAAACTGATCGGGATTCGTTCTCGGGATCTTCTCGGGTTCGAACCCCGTGAAAAAAAATAAAATAAAATAAAATAAACACAAAAGACGGTGGTTACTGGACAATTCAAATTGGACCGTTGCGATGGCGCATAGCTAGAGCTATAAGCAATGGAAATTCCACATCACAGCACCTGCAATTATTATAAAACCACATTACGTTACAAACTGTTAATGTCTGACAGCATGTACGAAATGTGGAATTCAAAACAGAGTTTGATGGACAATATTTCTTCAAAATATACCCCTACCTCAGGTAAGCACTTTATCAAGTTCACTTAAAATTACACTCGGAAACACTTACCAGACGAAAATGTTTTGGGAAACACTGTTGTGAAATGCAGGGAATCCGTGAGCACAAGAGGAAGAAAAGCTGTTTTGACAAGAAGAGCACCAAACTGCGTTGGAGTTTTAATAAACAAGGGAATAAATGCACGTGATGCATCCAAACTATGCTGTAGTAAGTTGAAGTTCATGTGTTTGCAAAACGTGTTTCTTCGACACGTTCTTTGATTTCTGCTTTTAGACCACACAAAACGGTAAAATGAGAATCGTTATAGTCATAGCCTTCACATCCTATATAAGTGTTTCACGAAAAAATATGAAAGCTTAGCCTATTTAAAATACACAAAATACGGGCTTGAAGAGTACGAATGGTAATGACAGCACCGATTGTCGAAATGTTTGCAAAAAATGTATTCACTATGTACCAGTTCGCTGGCAGTTATGTTTTTAATTAGCTAGTCCATTAAAAAAGGCTAAAACAAGCTCATTATAACGAATTTGACAAGACCTTTTATAATGATTTTTTCGTCTTGACGAAAGTGACAAACAGTTTCAAATTCATACTANCAATTGGTTTTGCAGAGGTCAATATTTGTGATCCGAAATATAAACATTGCGATGATCGGGCAAGCTGCAACGCAAACGGCACCTTTGTGTGGAACGCCACATGCACCTGTGAAGCCGGTTTCCAAGGCAACGGCCTAAACAGAAATCGTAAGTAGTTTTGAAATTGGCATCAAATTTCACCTACAACAACCCTCTTAAATGAATGCTATTCAGTTGCACTGATTTGTCATTGATAAACAATGTTATAAACCAACGTCTATAACATGAGTGGCCAATTTTTTTCATGTATACATGAGAAAGAAAAAATGGCCGGCCGAAAAAGCTAAACTCAATTCTTCATTACTT
>QXVZ01017310.1:0-30607 GCA_008931825.1 Phallusia fumigata | reverse complement strand
AACCAAACCCTTGATCGCTTTGCGAAGGTTCACGAGAGTCGATCGGATGACCCGGAGCAAACTGTACGACACGAAAACAGATGTAGACAAAATGGCGAAGAACTACGCAAGAAAGCGACATAGCAATTTTTCTAAAACTCAAGATACGAACTTGAAGAATAGCTTGATTGAGACAGCCAGGGAACTTTTGTTTAGTGAATTGTTTCTGTTTCTCTGGCAGTTTGTTATTAACTAATGCAAAAATACGGGTAAAAATGCAAATAAAAGTTACACAAGAGCAAGTTTTTGTGCGGCGCACCAAGTCAGAAATGTAACGATATTTGTCCTAATTTTGACTTGTGGGTTACCTTGGTCCCATAAAAACACAAATTTGGAGTTCTTAAACTGTATATTAAAAAACAGTGTTTATTTCAAACGGATCCTATTTATGTCTATTTGCGCCAAGCCGCAGTTGTATCATCATCAGGAATAACTCCGAAAAGCGGCGCAAAGTTACGGTCCACTACTTTTTCTTCCTCACAAAAAACAATTAGATATTGTTTGACACGATTTTTAGGTGCGAGACGAAAAAAACAAAAAATTCCCAAAACACTTTTCTTGGACAAAGATAAACAACAAAACTGCACCAAGTCCTCACTTGTTGAAGCGTTCCATCTCTTGCACGAGAACAGTATTCATGCTTTCCTCGTATCTGACCGGGTACTTCTCGAGCGCCGCTTCGATGTCGTAATCTTTGGGCAACTTGTTGAGAATATCGAGTGCGATTTCATTCAAAGCGTCGTCGGTCTTTCCCCCTCCGCCCCCCGACTACAAAAAACACACAAAGTTAATTGTTGTACATCGACTTTTCGTCTATCTTCGCTCTTGTCTCGAGTCAGTAGTTCTTATCCGTTTCACCCTTTAAAATCACCAACCAGTTCTGGCACCCTTTCTCTAATTTCCGGAAAGTAATTGTTGTTCTGATGTTTAAATATCAGAAAATTTGGTTTGGATTTGCAGTATCTTTACAATTCACCCTAATCCCGTACCCCCTAGGGGTGCTGGCAACCCTGCTTAAAAACCCCTGTTTTGATTGCATAGAAATATTCTGTTGTGGTCCAAGTCACAAACTGTCTTGGCACAGTATGGCAGCCACGATAATTTTCGTTTTTTTGTATGTTGGTTTTCTGTGACACAACCATAAATGAAAGTCTGTACCGTCTATGTTTTTATCATGAAAAACTGCCTTTTCGACAAAATTGCTATGTAGACCCAACTGTCGACCAGGTTTACCAAAACATCTACTGAACAACACTGCGCTAAACACAACTTATCATTCGTTATTGCAACATTCCTTGTAAAAGAAATAGCAACATCATGCTCTGAAACTACTACTAAGCGGGTATGAAAACGACAATTGCACATGTTATGCTTCTACTGCAACAAAACAATTGGACAGAGTTACGGTCTTTCACATTGGTTGTAACTTACTTGGGAGCCTAGTGATAACAGAACTGAGTCAAACAGCTGTCTGGTTTCCTGCAGTTCTTTGGATATGTCGACATTTTCATGCATTCCGAAAACGTCGGGTTGCTGAATTAACGGGAATCCCTGCAAATAATAGGTGCTTTTACACAACACTGCCCTTAAATATGTCTGCACTGAGCAAAACATCCTAAAACCCTTCTAAAAGTTATTAAAATGTGGAGGTCGGTGATAGTTTATGCGAGGTATGTATTTTGTATTTTAAAGTGCATTACAAGAAAGTAAAAACCATTTAAATTTTAGGCAGGGTTATTCCCCTATTGCAGCTTTTGGTTAGTTACTTAGTTATTGTCAAACAATTAGACGCAAAAAACGCAAAAAATACTATACAATTCCAAAGGCCTGGTTCTTAGTCAATGTGTTATATTTTTTAAAAACAGAACGTTGTTTACCACCAAATTTTTACAGTCGAAATAGTACAAACCATTTGTATGCAAAACAACCTAATACCTTGATAAATTCCACGTATTCCTCGTAACTCATAGACGGTGGCACATAGTATGCACCTGTAGGCGAAATCTTGTACTTGTGTTCGTGAACCATGGAAGGGCTATAGAAATCACGCAGAATGCTTCTCAGCAAACGACGATCCCAGTCATCCGTGACACGCCCTCCGTAATTGCATTCACCCGTCAAGTACGTCACAGCGGTGAAAGGGATGTCTTCGTATTCATTGATAAAAATCTGCAACGGGAAGTGTTGTGTTGGGTTTCAAATGTGAAAAAAATTTTTTTCGAGTCTTTCGACAAACTGCTGCTTTTAAGACAAAAAATAAAGCCAAATTGCTGCACAATAGGCTTTACATTTAGAAGGAAACCGTAATTATCCAAAGTTGTATGTAAAGTGCAAGGTAAAAAATTTGTTTCATTCCAACAGTTGTGTTGAGCAAAGCGAATGTAAGAACATCCAACCGATTTTAAGAAATTTATTTTCTGGCTGCAAATGGTGACAGTAAAAGTGAGACCTGGTGTCCACAATTTTATTGTCACAAACGGTCGTACAGAGTAGCAGCATGACTCCAAACGTGAAACAAATGTTACAGTGCAAAAGAATAAACAAACCAAAACCAGCAATAATTCAGTGTTCATAACATGTTAAGCTAGCTGACACAGCAAGTCTTCATGTACTGAAAAATATCCATGCACCAAAAGTGGATTCACTTTTGTCCAAGATTATCACAAACGTCGAAAAAAAATTTTAAATTTTACCAACCTGTAGTTGTCTCACACTGATCCTGAGATCGGATTCGTTGAACCCGTAAGGGATGTTCCAACCAAGTGGTCCAAACTTCCTCCTCTCCTGCACGATAGCGTGGAAGAAGCACAGGCCGAAGAGAAGCTTCTCGAAAACCTAAAAGCGATGTGAAAAAAACAAATTAAACACTTTTATTACCACAGTGATGACTGCTTTTAAACATAACTATCGCCTGGCTGCAACGAAAATGCTGGGAATGCTGACACTGATTCAAAATTACGCCTCTTGTGGGCCTGGCGTCCTGTAACTGGTTGTAAACTATTTTAAACAAAAATGTGCGATAAAATTTACTTACCGAGGATTTTTCACCACAACTAGCGAAGAACTCGGGATCTGATATCGGATCACTGAGATAAGATTGAAGAATGTTCATCCTCAGTCCGGTGGGAGGTTCGTTTGTCATTTTCACGCTGTTCTGTAGAACCGTGACTGGGAACTGTAGAAAAAGAAGTAGCAAATTTGTTAGGTTAGCTGGAAGGATGTAGGTGGGAGAAAAAGGGGATTTGAAACAAGTTGGTTAAAGAGATTTTACGTCATATTAGTAACAATACAACGGCTGATTAACAAAGGTATAGGACAACGCGGAGAGATCAAATTTTCAGTTGTGACTGGGAACTGTGGATAAGGAAGTAGCAAATTTATGTATTGCGTCGAACGAGGCACGTGGAAAGGGTTAATATTAGAGAATGTGGGTTACGACAATTGCGATGGTTCGAAGTCGTGTTGGGAGCAAAAACTGTTATTAAATGATGACACAAGCTGCATAGTGGCAGGTAAGTTAAAACACATTATCGTTTGGTTATTTTCAAGCGTTTTTAATTGTGTTTGGAAGAACCTAATCGTCTGTAAGGCATGTGGGACTTGTCACAGTTATACTTTGTAAGTAGATTTGTAAGGATAACAAAAAGGATACACATGAAATGGGCAAAGGAACAGGTCGATTTGAAACGTTTTACTTCACGTTGGGAACATTCAAACCACTGATTAATAACGTTAAAGACAAAGTGAGAAGAACATGTTTTTAATTGTTATTTATTTTCCAAGGTGATTGCCACGAAACAAGCGATTTAATAAGGAGGTGGTGACAACCGCAGTAACTGCTGGTGACAAGCAACTTTTAACTGCTGGTGACAAGCAACTTTTTTTGTCTTTAATAGCTCAGTCGCAAAACTGCGCAGACGTCCCAGAACCCAGCATTGGTAAACTTTAAGCATTTTGTTCACGGGGTTCGAACCCCTGACGACCCCGAGAACGAATCCTACCAGGTTGCTTATTAGGTCTGTCTATAAACCCACCTTATCCGAAGGGTAACTAGTGAGCCACAGTCTGAACTCCGGGTGTATTTTGTCCGGGTTGAATTCCTCGCAAATCTTCTCCATCGCCGGCATCCACGACACAGCGAGATGGCAATTCTGCAGCGCGACCCACGAGCCGTCCTTCACCGCGTTGTCGATCATCTTGGCCGCGATCGGACCTTGGCCTTGACCCAGCGAGATCGCATTGAACTTGTCTCCTTCAAAACCTTTGTCGGCAGCAAATTTGAGCAGAGCTGAAGACAAAAGTAGGGATATGCTAGACTGCTGATGTTATGAAGATTTCTTTTTTAAATAAATCAAAGAGTCTAAGTGGTGTCGTTACATTAGTTCCTGTTATAGTACATTTAAATAATTTTTTAGTTACCACGTCAATGATCTAAACAGTAGGAAACTTCGCTTAAACGCCAGGCATATAAACGTGAAAACTAGTAGTAGGTAAATAACAAAATATCAACTCAATTAAAAGCGTTTAGTCTGTTTTACTTTGGTATCACTTGAGTCAGAATACAACTAAAAAAATGTAACAACCCGACTTGACCAAGGCTATTCTCTAAACTTATATTAACCCGACTCGACAAGCTAGATGTGTTCTGCGAAAAGTACGCATTTAGGTAGCACTAAATTCGAGTCATTGAAGATTTGGGATTTTCGCAGTTGTAGCATCCTTACCTGCCATTGGATCCGCGCCGGGGGAGAGGACAAAGATAAGCGGGATGCTTCTCGTCGAATCGTTGTACGACTTTGCCAGGTCAAAAGGAGGAGGTTCTACAAACTTTCTGCCAAGTTTCTCGAGCACAAATTGTCTGATCATCGGAATTACCTGATAATTTAAATCAGGTATATGCATAAATAATACGGCCTTATTTTAAACAGGTACAAGAATGCAGTTAGATAGCAAAAATGTTTTCGTGCCTTAAAATACCATAACATTTTTAATGGTTTGGTGACTTTTCAAAAACACTTTTGTCAACGATTTTTTGTTTAATATTTTAAACACGTGTATAAAAAACTAGTTTAATCATGAATCGTTTAATTTAAATTTTTGCCCTTTTTTCCGGTTTCTTGTATCCAATCATGTATCCTGTTTTAAGCTGATATAGTACTTGCCTTGTCAGGACGGAGACATCTGATAGCTGTCATCCTCTGGAACTCGTTGAGTTGTCGATCCCACGGAGTCGGAAGAGTTGCTCCCTGAGGCTCGGTGAGATCATAAACCTTCCTCCAATCCTGCACGTGATCCTGGAAGCTATCCCTGTGATGGAGGAAAAAGGTTGCATAGTCCGTCATACTGTTGGTATACAATATCTTTAGTTTAGATCCAACAAATAAATACGCGTTTGCCACAAATCAAGATAGAGTCAATTTCGGTTCGCTTAACTTTTGGTTCGCTATACTTACAGGAATCCTCTGAACGCCGGCAGGTCCTTCATGCGGCAAATCTCATCCCATGATTTGTCACTCAACCATGATGGATCAGGATTGGCTCGCTTGTTCTCTAGCCCCACCCCACCGGTGAGAAAGAACATGAACTCATCCCGCGAGAGGTCGCCTTTTGCCCTAAAAGTATCAAATTTTAGATTTTAATTTGTCCGAGTGGTCACAGGCGCTTGTGCCAATTACACACAAAATAAAATATCCCGAATGGCGTAAAAGATGTTACATCAATTTTAAAGGTAAAGGCATTTAAAAAAACGTTTTCTTACAGTGTAAGGTTGACGCAGAGCACGAAGGAGAAAAGCAGTTTGTCTTTCTCAAACAGAGAGCGACACACGTTGCAGTAGAGATTGTATGTGAAGTGGTCGGTCAAGTAGCGGAGTCGCTTCTCCAAAATCTTCGACTTGTTACTGAAAAAAGAAATATAAATCACCTTTACATCAGTTAACCCACATTTTTGTATCAAAGAACGATGTTAGTTTCAGGAATTGAAGGAAAATGAAGCAGCCTCCACAAAACTAAATTACGTTAAAAAAAATGATAACAAACGAAAAATTGGACAAAGTTGTCGTTTTGGTTTGCTGTAAAATGTTTAGCAAGTTGGGAAGGTATTCGTATTAGTATATTTACACTAGAAAACACACTCAAAAAAGTGTTTAGCAACAGTGTATGGTTTTGAAAGGTGGTCATTTGTAAATACCAATAGCACACAAAAAAAACGGAAAACAAAACAAAGGTCCTCCAAGTGTTGGTTTGTCTTCGCTACTGCCCATGAACTCTGTTTAGCTACAAAACCGTTGCATAATCATTGGTCATCGAATTGCTTTGGTCATATATGTGATACTTCTAGTATTTATTACTAGGGATGGGCCAAAATGCAAGTGTTCTGTTTGGTCGAGCGCCGAGCATCAAAAGTTGCGATGCTCGGTACCGACTACTCGGCTTCTGGCTCGTTTCGGCCCATCCCTATTTATTACCCAGCTTACCTCTCTTGTATGGAGTTGGTGTAGAGGTTGACGAACCAGGAGAGTGAATATTGGTACATGGGGTCAATGTTGGGTAGATCGGTTATGCTGAAGAACAAGATCGAAGAATGCTTCGCGATTGGTCGATAGCCCTCACGTGACTCGGCTATCTTCTGTTCTGTGGTTTCCGCGATCTTCGGAAAAAATGGAAAATTGGTTAGTTGAAAGGTAATTAGACAAGTTGTCCGCCGTTTGAAAAGCCATGTTTAAATATTCCTGAAAGTCAAGTTTTGCAGCACTATAAATAAGTTTTGTTTGTACATACAAACACAAGACACAAACTAAAAAAAATATCTAGAAATAAAAGCTTACCCACCAAAGTGCTTGCACATAATTAATTGTAATTGTAATGCAAACGTTTTAACAATATCTGTCATCATCATTATATCAGTAAAAGTTTACAATGTATTTACTATGTACAAGCTCTCTGACAGTGTTTGTTAATTAAATTAACTGATAGAAGCTACTCATAAAAATAGAACAAGCGGAACCGAATAGCTGTTGCATGTGTTTATAGTTTACAAATATCATGTGTCTAAGAAACAGCAAAATAGTCCTGAGACCTTTTGTTTCTTCTGGATTTCATCAGAAAGGACTTTGGAGGAGTCAAGGACGAGGATTGCGCTCTCGTCCTCCAGGATGTTGCCCTCGGATGAGGAGAGAGTGTAGAGGATCTTGTCTTCAATCTCCTTCAACTGCTTCTTGTTGGTTGCACTCTGCAGGATCAGGAGATTCCTCTCTTCCTCCAACTCCGGTCTACAAGAAAACAAATGTTGGTTGTCAGTTGGGCAATAAATTTAGAATGTTATTCTATGCCAGTGTTTCACAACTTGGATGCCGTTTCCAGGGCTCAGAGATGCCGACCAATTAACTAGAAGGGTAAGACAGTGAATACTACTTGCAAAATAGACTAACTTGATTCATGTCTATGCCTCACGTAATTGCCATAAAAGCCTCTATGGGTGCCGCGATTCATATCTCAGCAAAACAAAAAAAGGCAACCACTGGTATATGCCTAACATCCAACTTCCGAAAATTTAGTTCGCATTTCACTACCAAACTAGTTAAAGGTATTATCAAAAAAGTGCAACCGCACTTACATTTCAAATCAAATCGCAAATACTCCCCATAGTGGGGAATTCCCCCCTAAATATTTTTAAGCTGATATGAAAACAATGACAGAACTTGGTCGTTACCTCTCCTTAGCAACCACGATCCCGAGAAGTTGGTCCTCCAGTCCCTCCGGTGTGATCATGAAGTTGAGAAGGGACACTTTGGTGGAGAGTTCGGGAAGATAGTGAGGATTACGGAGCTTAGTTGTGATGTAGAAGCGGAATTCGGAGCTGTATTCAATAACGTTCTCCCCCAGTCGAATACACATCACGCCGCCTTGATAAAGAAACAAGTTTGACAAATTATGAAAGTGATTTTTAACTTTCTTCTTGGTGTACAGCTATTCGCTACTCTGTTAATACAATGAAATGTTTTTAATTTCGTTATCTTGCCGTATAAAACTGTGATTCTGGACCTTTCTTCCCTCAATGCCCATTTCTGTCTAAACCAAGTTTTCATTTCCCACAATTCACTTTTTGTCTAATTTATCTACTTTGCTGTTTCTGCCATATAATACAGTGTCCTTTTCAGCTAACAATGTCATCAAATTACACCCCTGCTACCCAGACATACGTCATTACCCGTACGATACAACCCATTGGTCTACAAAAACCACACAAACAGAAATTGTTTGCAAAAACGTAGAAACATCGATGCGGGTAAGCACTTTTCACCAGCCATACCTACACAGTCACCTAATTTCTAAAGCCAGGGACTGCCATGGGAGATATAAATTTTCCGAAAATTGTACGGTAAATAAGGCCATGTGCCACCGGAAAACGGTTTAGAGCAGACACTTGTGGATTCCTCTGCCAAAAGAGTCCACTTTTTATAATACGTTAGAAATTCCTACAATACAGGATCGGCGTTAGGCTAATAATAAAGTACTGATCCAAAAATTTCACTTGGCCCAAAAACCTAGAGCTTGTGTATAATGAATTCACGTTTTAAATAATCTCTGTTGAATTTTGCATTGATACTCACAACAGCGATTGTTGAAACATTTACATTACAATGTATTCCCTATGTGTCTGGCCGTTATGTTTTTATCTAATCTACTCTTTAAGTCCCAGTACTGCGTTTAAACCAACCTTGTTTGAAAGTCTGCTTCAGTAGCAAAGGTTCCAGCGACGGATCCAACTCCTCGCCAACATTTTCGAGTAGAACCGGAGTACCGAACTGAATCGAGTTCTCCATGACTCGCATGTAATCCGGGTTACTCAGCTTAATAACTCCCAACTTGTTGTCTCGCTCCGAGTTCTTCACCCACTTGTTGGCTTGTCCCTGGGGGTCGATCATCAAAGGCCTGGAAAAAGATGTTGGACTTGAAATTTAGTGTCATGTTTTTTTGCCTAACCTTGAATTGATCAAACAAAAGTTGTTACGCGAAAGTCGTCAAAATTCCTCATTCCGTACTTGCAATGTGCACGCTAATATCAAAGATCAAAAACAGGAGATGTTTTTTAAAGAATATGCGGCTACACCGTCCATCAATATGTAACAAATTATACCTGGAGAAGATCAGGTCAATCACCTAGTTTTAAGATTTGCTCGACCAAACTTTCTGGCGTTTGTTAAACTACACACCAATATTTCATATTTCTGAGCCTCGGCAAGTAAAATTTGCGGGGGTTTAACCTTCCCTATGTAGACAGGACTTCAACCAAGAAGGTTGTCTGGCGGGAACCTTACTTGTTTTTTTGTTTTACCACTCACCAGCGTCTGGAGTTATCGACGATGACGCCATTATCGATGGAGAAATTATCTGTCGGGAGACCAGCTATGTTCCAGGCTCTGATCTTGATCAGGTCGCCCAGTGTGGCGCTCAATGAAAAGTTATCCGAACACGTGATCTCGTGTTTCTGTGACGTAACAAACATTTTAGATTGTTTGAATCGTTGTGCAGTAATGGCGGAATTAGAGCATGTAGTCACCTGACACGATTTCGTCCAATCAGAGGTGCAGCGTTTGCGGAATCCAGCTGTGAACGCTCCGAGGTATGCGATCACTCCAGATGATATCAACACGTCACCTGTGCGGTAAAGTGTTTGTCAAGAGAAAGCAAAAACATGTAACTTTTCTTTTTTTCTCGCATGTGTACATGACGCACAGTGACAGCAGCGATTCGTTTTACGTTTGCATTAAAACGTATTATACAAGTTCTCTGGCGTTTTGTTTCATTAGACTACTTTTTATGTCCTGTGTTTCTAAGTCAACTTTTGCTTAGCCAACCAAAGCAGCTAATCGGAAAGTTATGATCATCTGCTTACACAAGCTTTATATTTGACGCTTGTCAAGGCCGTCTTCCACACGATATACGCTTTAATGTCCTATTCAGGATGCAACTAAGAACGTTATGACAGCAAGGGAAGGTTAGATAAAACACCCGCAGTGAGTTTCAAACTCACAATTCAACGTTTTTCGGGACTGGCGCACTACCGAAAGAGCTGCACAAGCTCAAACGTATACCAATCACCTTGGCCTGTTGAATCTGTTACTGGAAGTAATTGGCTCTTCATATCGATAGTCGGCGTTGACCAGAACTAAATTACATACGGAACACGGCACTTGCCATTCCTGTCGCACAATTTAAGTGAAATCTCAAACCTGTAAGATTGTCGTATTGTGTCTGCAGATCCTTTGCGGCCTGTGTCCATCTTGCTTTTTCGCCTCCCAAACCCCCGATCAACTTCTGAGCACGATCTAACTTCTTGGAGCAAAGATCGACCTGGAAAGAAAGCACGAAATAATACAAAGCACAGGGAAATGAACATTATAAAACCGGTGTGGAATTTTCAAGTTTAACGGAAGGTGCAAAAGGCCCCCCAAAATACTTTGTTGACGTCATACACATGATGTTAACACCAACAAACGAAAAAACAAGGCGGCAGGAACAGTGGTCAAATATTGGGTATTTTACGAAGTGTAGGAAAGGCATTTAACCTGGAATTCTAGCTGTTCTTTCTTTTCCGTAGCGGTCTTGAAGTTGAACTGAAGTTCGGCCAATCTATCCTGGACCTCCTTCAGCTCAGCCCGCTTTGCATTGAGGATGGCCATCGTTTCAGAAAGTGACTGCTCAGCTTCAGCGAGCTTAATCTTTTTCGGGGCGACCACCTAGGACAGACAGGAACTCAGCAATGTAAGTTTTGTTGTTTATTAGTTTTACAGTTTTCCTGAAATTGATAATCCGAAAATCATCAGGTTTAAAGCTTGCTTCGGAAACAGACTTGGTCATAAAGGCGTCATGTAAAATAAAACACACTGGTATTTGCACTTATTTATGACGCTTTGTGCACAAAAACAATCTCAGATTTGCAAGGGAGATCCTACAATAAACTTTTCATCTAATTTTAAAGCGTAACGTAATAAGGCATCCTTGCGGAAAACTGGACCCCTCGTTTTTGTCTAAGCTTCTTGTTGTCGATAAATGGATGAAAATTGAAAGTTGCTATTTCCATTCACAAACCTTGGCGACTCTGTCGTAGACTTCCATGGCCAGAATCCACTTGCACAAGCCCTCAGCTGCAGATGAAGCTTTCACCACTTTAGCTGGATCGAAATCCGGGTTGGTCATGTATTCAGATCGAATCTTCTTCATAATGGCAACCTACAGGACACGACATGAGAGGAAAGGGTAGAATTGAATAGCCAGTAAAAAGGAAATTGGGGCAAGTTGCCAGGACAGAATCCAGAATTTACACAATTTTTGGCCAGATTTAAAGGGTCAGTTTCATCGGTTGCTGTTAACATGTCCAGTCATAAATCTACTGTTTACGATGCATCCTAACTTCTGAAAACTTAAAACGTTTTTATGGAGTTTAAATAAGCATTAGACGTTTAAGCGTATTAATCGGCACTGCATTAAAATCTTCAGGGTCCATTTGTTAAAAAGGTAGAGATGTAAAAAAAGAAGTAAATTAAAATATGACAGCTGCAACCAGCAGTGTCTATTTGACAGTTCCACTTACATCTCCTTTACAAATTTGTCATCACAAAACATATTTATCAAAACCATTTTTCCTTTGACCAACCGGAATATTATCCTTGTCGTACTGCTGCAGGGCACCCAGGAAGTTCATGTCGCCTAGCAACCGTTTGCTCGGTCCCCAGTAGTCGAGGATCTTTTCCCCTTTGCCCGAAGGGTCGGCAATCTTCTCCGGTTTTACGTCACGCATGACGCACACAGCTGACATCACAAGTTTCACGCCGGACGGGGGATTCTTCATCGATTTTACGATGGTAATATCGGCGGGCTGAAAAAGAAATATTATTTTAGACATTGGTTGCTGGTGCTAATATTGCCAATGAGAATGGTCCGAATTTGCAACATCTAAACCTTCCAACAGCATGGGCACCAACGATCACTGTATATTTTGAAATGATCGAAATTTGAGAGAATCCGGTGGTACTGTTATACAGAATACGAGTTTTGCCTAGACTGACTTCGTGAGTTCCTTATTCAAATAGAATACTAGATATGTGTGTTTGAGTTTTCGAGAATGTTTTTTAAAAGACCCCTTGGTTTTAAACAACCAAAATTTTCGGTGTCAATATAATAATGGTAAAGCTGTGCTTCATACACAAAATCAGCGAACAGTTGTTCTATGAAAAAGATGTTTATTTCGTCCATGTGGGTATCGTCAACCTCTTACTCAAATAGAATCAAAAATTTTGGCTCAGTGTCTATGCAGATGTCTACTGACGGGGGGACAGAATGTGTTAAAACCACTAATATTATCAATATATGACGTGCGTAGGTGAAAACGACATTTCAGGTGGGGTATAAAGGCCGAGGTTGCAATAAACAGTTACGAGAAACAACCCAACGCTTGTCTATCCAACCCACCTTGAGGGTTTTCAAAGCAGCCATAGCGGCCTCCAAGGCAGGAATGGCTTCGGCCAGGTCGCTCTCACATTCATCCTTCAAAGCTTTGGACTCGGCCGCCTGCTCGTTCGCCACCGCTTCGTCCGCTTGCACAACTTTCGTACGTTCCTCCACAACTCCAGTCTCTTTTTCGATGACCTGTCAATCAAGTGATGTCATCAAACAAGTTGAAAATTGTTCCAAAGAACTATTGCTGCTATGATCTGTAGATTTATGTTAGGTTTTATCCCAGGTGGGCGTAACAACACACGACAAAATGCGTTATGAATACGAAAAACGACACTCATACATAGCATGTCAAAACAAGATCTGCACCGAACAAACATATTCATTATTTTCAATCCAGCTCAAATCCAAGCAATTTTTCCCGTAATGAAAAAGAAATGTTACTTACAATGAGCAGTTTGCTGTTTTCCTCAGCAGTGACGATCAGTTGTGGTTGCAAGTCCTGTAATTCCTTTTGCATTTCCGCCACCTAGAACAACACAAAGCAGAAATCACGGTATAGTACAGTGGTCAGTGTTATGTAAATCCTTAATGTACACCAAACGTTTTTCTGAACTGCGAGACCTTATACACTTAAGAAATAAATGTATATTTGAGTCCTTTTCAATACGTAAAGTCCAGGTCTTCCAAGAAAACTCTTTTAGGGCCGTATAAACCCATTTAAAATCTCTTATACCTGCAAAATTATTTGAAAATAAAGAGTGGGGTTAATAATGATATAATTTATGTAAACTTCAACAAATGCCCACATAATGGCCAAACAAAATCTTACGTCAAGTTAAACCAGCATTCAATAAATGAGAACACTTTTTTAACCCGACCTTCGGCCATCGGCCTCTCTGTAGTTCTCGGGTCCCGGAACAATATTCCAGCCCCCTACCCCTCATGGGGCCTACTCAAGTGAAATGCTGCTTGAAGCCACAAAATAAATTAATTCATGACGTCACCGACCTGTCCAGCGGCAAACTTAAGCTTGTCCAATCCACCAGTATATCGCTTCTTGGATTTCAGAACGGCGTCTCGCTTCTCATTGAGCAACTTCTTGAATGACGCGATCAGCTCCAGGTATGACGTCGGCGTGACGTAGTTGTGACGTCCCATTTCGTTTAGGAATCTAGATGTGATCGAGGATAGAATGTAAGTTAAAGAAAAAAACATAAAGCGCTGTACGATTTAAGAAATACAGCAAATTAAAAATCAAAGTATTTCGGACTTTGAATATTACGTGTAAAACAGGCTGTATTTTATTAAAATCGTTATTTCGATCGCTAAACTTACTGTTCAGACAGAGTTCGTGAAGAAGTATGGAAATGTTGACAGAGAGGAACAATTTCTTTTCTCTCGTGGTCGGAAAGCTCGAGAGTTTCAAGAAACTTGTTTGCCACAAGTTCAAGTGCGTCGGCTGGCCATGGCTGAAAACCAAAATGACGAGTTTTTGTTTTTTGTTGGTGACACTAAACGTCGAACCAAAGCATAAAAAGAAATTTAAAACACAGAAGCTAGAGATAGGGTAAAAATTAATCTGAACTATTAACCATTCTATTCGAATAAGAGACTGACGATGCCTACCAAGGTGAAATATGTATCTCTTTTTTAACGAACAACCATTAACTGATTTTGTGTTTGAGGCTTCACTGGGACTATTAATCTTTAGGGATGGGCCGAGCCGAGCCAGAACCCGAGTACTCGGTACCGAGCATCGCAATTTTTGATGCTCGGTGCTCGGCCGAGCAGTCGCATGAATTAGGCCGAGCATTAGACAAAAAGTTCAAACTTATTCTAAACTAAATTTAAAACTACGCAATTACTGCGAAACCGCACCATGAATTGATTACTTGCTTATTGCACAATAATGCAACGGGCGAGTCACACACGGATTTGTTGACGGTCAGTTGTAAATGAAAATGCTGCAAATAATGGATCTTGCCGCTGCGGTTAAAGAATTATACGGTGAACGTTCGTTTGTGGGTAGGTTTGTCAGATTTTTATTGTCGGATTTATTCACTGCTAACGTACGAAAGTAGTGTTCCATTTTCGAAGGTCCCCAAGAATAAAAGTGACTGTTTTGAAAACGTGAAAGGGTGGAAACACGTGTACTTTAAAGTGATTTTCATTAGTTGCTGTTGTTACTCAAAAACACATGGGTGTTTCACTTAGCGTTGGCTTGCCTCACATGTTATGCAGAAGGGACCTCTAGAGCTTAAATACGGCCCTTGTGGGGAGATAAGGGACCTAGAAAATATGAAAAACTACAGTGTAAATGGGAATGTCTGTGACGTCACAATACATCGAGCGTGCTCGGCCGAGCACCGAGTGTTAACGTGAGATGCTCGGTGCTCGACCAAACAGAACACTTGCAGTTTTGGCCCATCCCTATTAATCTTATTGACAAATATTTGTCTTGCTTTTCGAAATTAATTTTGCAATTTCTTTAGCTTAAACACCACCTTTATACCAAGTGATTAATACCAAGTAAACTTGATATTATCATTTTTTTCTTAGAATCAAAACTTTAATAAAAATTCGTGAAAAAATTATCCCTTACCTGGAACCAGTCAATTGTGCAGCAGTTGATCAGCGAAGGAAATTGACGTAGCCGGTTGCGGAACGCGTCACCAATCGGTGAAAATGCGATGATAATGTGAAGGTTTTCACGACATCGACTGACAAAGTAGGCGAACATGGAGAGGGGACTGAAATCCGCGTTTTGACCGAGTTGTTGCGACATCACTGGGCGAACAGCCTATGTGCAAACAGAAAGAAATATTTTTTAGTCATTGAATTGAAGTTAAACAAGGTTGGTGATGGAGCGGCCACTCACCATTGAACAAAAGTTAACCCAGTAGTAGCATGAAGCGTACAAATTCCGAAAAGATGTGTTACTTATACATTTATTTTACTTTTATGTTAAATAAGATACATGTGGCCACTACGGAAACTTATTGTGTTCCACTATGCTGCCTTCTAATTTGTTATTTTATGCCAAAAAGTTAAACTAATAAATTACGGCTAAAATCCTCAAAACCATTCAATCGATTGTACAGAAATGTCATTAAAATCAAACAATCTTTCTATGACGCATCATTAAAGTTCCCAAACAAAAACCGGAAAAGTAACCATAAATCAGCAGACCACATCCCAAGAGCATAACACAGTTTAAGAGGCCTATGGTATGGTCCCACCTCCATGAGTTCTTGTTTCTCATCCACAGCAAAGAGGTTCGCCACCTCTCCAGTGTTGAGAAGACTGTCCACGTCCTCCAGGAAAGATTCATCCTTGATCTGTGTGTCGGTGAGGAGGAAGACAGTCTTCTTCCCCTGGGCACCGGCTCCCCGCAGCAAACTCTGGACACAAATTTGACCGTTGAAAGATATCGGGACGGAGACTAGTTCACTTATACACAACACTGAGCGCTGCAGCATTTGTTATAAAGCACATTAGTCCAAACTTCGTCAAAAATTAAAATGGACAACGTTTGGGAGTAATCCACAGCAAACAACAACTTAATTTTTTTCGCAATTTTTATTCAACAATAAACCATTGTTTGACGAACAGTTATTCTGCAAAAGTACACCTCCTTCTACGGGATGTTACAACACCTAAAGTTGTTGTTGTTTGCTGTGGTACGGGATGTTACAACACCCATTTCTTTGTTATGATACAACCGAACATTGTTCAAACGCAGGAAAAAAAACAGCAAATATATGTTTTAACAATTCTGCATTGGTTTTAACAATTCTACACTTTCAAAAAATTATGAAAACCAGAAAAAAAGCGTAAACAAATTGGATGACCAACAAACTTTTGACTCTCACGCACCTTTAAATCTTCTTTCCATTCTGGAATCCCGTAACTTTTTGAGATCTCCGGTTGAAAGATGGTCATCTCCGACATTGCTGTAGCCAATCGGGTCAGAGATTGTCGGCCACTCCCACCGACACCGACCAATAGCGCGTTGCCACCTGGCGATTTGAGAACTCGGGAGATTCGAGACAAATGCTCGAGGAGGTACCTGCACAAAATAGAAGAATTCTGTTACGTTTTTATCAAAAGATAGAAAAAGCACGGAACAGACAAGAAACAAAAAACAGAAAACTAAACAAAAACCGAGCATTTTAAACTGAAATAAGCACAACTATCATACTAAATCTAACAAGAAAGTGAAACAGACAACAAAATTCCAACAGAGGATAGACAAACCGACGAATAACAACGGAAATAGGCAACAAACCTAAAAACAAGTTTGTAAAGAAAGATAGACAAATAACTGAGGATTTTAAGACAAGATAACAACAGACAAGCCGAACAAGATAATCTAAAATGTCGGGACGTAATATGTATTTGATAAATACACACGCACACAAAAAACACATCAAAGACAAACACAACTTTACCTAACAAACATACTGCATACATATACACAGACAAGCCAATAGACGAGTTAAGACAACTACAATCACACTAGTAACAAACAGAAAGACAAATCGCCAAAAAACAAAACCGTACAAAAACCTAATAAAAACAACAAGAAAGCAACACAAACCTGAATACGACAAGATTCATCTGAGCCTTGTGAGTTTGGTTGTATTCATCCAGACTCAGTTGTACGATATTGCTAAACTCTTCAATCGACTTCACTTCTTCATATAAACGATCTTCGCCTTGTGCGTCCATATTCATGTAATCACCGAACACCAGGGAACGCATGTCATCCTCACATAGCTGAAAAAAGGGTCAGAAACTGTCACCTAGTGATCCCTGTTGCAGTCCTGGCATGTTGTTGGGCATCATTTGCCTTGTTAAAATGGGATTATGGAAAGTGTAAGGGTAGATATCGTATTTTAAAGCTACAAATTCAATTTTTTGGGGACTTCAAGTTGTGATCAATTTAAAGGAAACGAACTTTTTACGTTCCTCTTTCGTCAGTAATGTTTCGTAAGGCGTTTATTACAGATCTGACAAGAAAAGTGGAACGATGACATGACAACACATGATTTTCAAGAAAACAGTGACAATGATCCGCCATTCAGAATTCTAAAGTTACACCCTAAATGATCTTCTTGATTTTGTTTCAAATATTAAAGGCCCGGAATAATCTATAATCGGGAGACATTTTGTCCGATCAATAGAAATCATACCGGCATGCTTGGCTGGGCGAGATGTTCGAACAAAGTGTCGTAATTTTCCTTGAAATTATCCTTCACCAGGTTCCTGCTGACCGTATAAAGCCAGGTTCTGTCTTCGTCGTCCACTAAACGATCGTAAAACACACGGAACACTTCGTGCACGAAAAGTCTGTGGAGATAAGATATGGAAATGATGCAAGGTTGTTTAGTGCAGAGGTGAGGTGGTGGAATACGTTTTACGATTTAAATGGAACAAGGTATCCTCTGATACTCTTTGTAACAGTGAAATGACGCTTTTTATCAAACTGTCACAAAGTCAGTTGGGGACAGCCAAATTTTTTTTCCATTTGCCACTTTTAGGATTTCCTTGCGCATTTCCGAAAATGTGAAAACATACATTTACGTTTGTTAAAAGTTTTGGATTTTATCAGAATCGGTGAATAACCGATTGAATGAATCAGAGTGCGCTAAGTCTGCAAGAGGCCTTAAACCGAATCATAGTCGGCCTTCCAAGCATGCAGCAAGGTGTGGACTAAAATAATCTAGCCTGCGGTGGGATTCGAACCCTCGACATAAACCTATCCGGGGCTGGCGCTCTACGAACTGCAGCTACACAGAATCGGCGGTTAGTCTGCTGAAAGCCGAATGACGGACACCGCTGCACATGTCAGCTTCTGGAAGAGGATCGCCATTTAGGCAATTATATTTAAACATGTTCCCAGTACAAAATTATGGACAGATCGCCTGGTCGCCCAAAATAATTTCGTTTTTTTCACCTTATGAAAGTTTTCTTGTTCTCAATCTTCTCCTTCTTGATGAGCAAACAGCCCAGCACCACACGCGAGAAATCTCTCAGGTTGAAAGTATAATGAGACTTAGCCGGGGTTGGTAGAAGATTTTCCATTGCTTGCTTGTATACCTGGTGTTGTAAAATATTTGTTGTCTGATGATATTGTTTAGCTGTAACACCATAGCGTTCATACATGTTATTTGGTTGCATACCTGAGTTTACAAGAAACCTACATGATAAGGAATGTAATTTTTCCATTTAGAAAATGAAAGAAGGTTTATTTATATCATAATCATATGTGATGTTTGTTTGTACACCTGAGTTGTCAAGAAACTTATGTAAAAGCAGATGTGATTTTTCCTAGTTAGTCAGTGGTTATATAGCGTCGATGCAAGGTTAGTTGTGGCAAGCTTAATCATGCATTGTATGTTGACATTTTTTTAACTGTGACCCCATTATAATCTTATGCGTTGGTGTGAAATGACAACAACTTTCCATGAACTAATTCGGCATACCACACACTACACAACTGTGTAAAATGTTTAACATTTTTCAAAGTACTTTTTGCCTACGGCTTCAATTACTTGCCACTTTTGTGAGCAAAGGCCAACAATGAGGTGTTCACTGCATTGAGACCCACATTTCCCCCTCGCAGTCCAACATACCAACTAATACAAAAAAACCATAGCTCTTACGTTCATAGTAGCGCTGACAATCTGTTGAGAGACCATCAGCAGATCACTGGGGAAGTCGTGAGCTCTCATGTGTAGAGACATCAGGGTGCTGAAAATTTTCACCATCGTTTCGTCGTTAAACTCCAACGTGGACACGATGTTGAAGTGGCGCATGAAACGTTGCGTCACCACGTTGCGAGCGCCACCTGGTGGCCCCATGGCGGCTACTATGATGACGTCGACGAGGGAAATCTTGGTTGTGTCTTTGAGGTCATACCTACATTAGGTGGAAACAAGGTGAGAAAATTGTTTCGGGGGTTGAAAATATTGTTTCGGGGTAAAAACATGTCAATATTCCTGGTTACAAACACCCAAAAGCGGAATTGGAATCGTGCTGTTGGATTTAAGAATATCAGGAACTAAAATGTCAAGGTTTTTTGTTGAGGAAATTTAGAACAGTTTGAAATAACTTGTTTTACTCAAGAAAGTTAACTTCAAATTAGGAGTTTCATAAACAAAAAATCAAGACCATTGTAGTCAGCGAATTTTCCTTTAATGCAAGAATCAGAATTTTGTAGTGGAACATTAAAAAAAAAACATAATAATTTATGAAGTTAAACCTTTAATACCAAATATCCAGGACAAGTTCTTACCAGTTTCCGTGATCAAAATACTGACGTAGCAGTTCAATAGGTGGTTGGGCTCCGTACACTTCCCTAGCCGGCATGTTCATATCGTCCACGAATATCACACACTTTTTTCCCATTGGTGGTCCGTAAACCCCTGAATGTAACACAATCGTTTGCAATATCAACCAAAGTCACGGCAAACTTTTGAATGAAATATCGGGTCTTGGTATATGTTGCACAAAAATTTTGAAAGAGAAGAATATTTGTAAAATTACTTTGCCTGGTTATTGTTTCTAAAGCACATGTTTTAAAAGCGCAATATGTTATGCTGATATAGTATTTAAACTCGTTGGCATATTTGAACATGATAACGTGTTTGAACGGATTACAGTACAATTTCTTGAGATACCTAATGTTCAAGAGTAATGACAGTTGGTTAACTTTAATGGCGGTTTTGAAAATACTTTTTGGGCGACTTTGAGAGTCAGAAAATAGAAATACCTTTACGACGTTTGTCGAGTTTGGACATGATGAGGGCTTGTGTTTGGTTTGCTGTTGTCTTGGCTGAGAAGTTGACGAACGCGGGGAGGAATTTATCTTGGGGCAGGTTGTTCATCAACTTGTCCTTTACGTACACACTCTTGCCTGGGGAAAGATGGAAACAAAAGTTTTGGAAAAAAGTGAAAACAAATGTTCGCGAATATCCGCACCAATTTGTTAAATTGGTCAAAAAACACAACACCGGAAACCAGCAATGGAAACCAGTTTTGATAACATAGGACACGAACTTGAAAAGTAATCTTATGCTTGTATAAAGTAAACACATTGTGGTACAACGTAATACAACAACGTTAACAATTGCTCTTGTTATCATAAGCTCGACGTTAAAATGTATTACCTATATACAAGCTCTGAGGCATTTATGTTTTTAATTAAACCATTTTTTTGTTTAAACACTTCTGAAACGGCAAGACAACGAAGGCCAATACACAACGGTAAAACAACTTCACCTGTTCCTGTGGGTCCAACAAAAAGCAGAGGCCTGCTGTGGTTGATGCAGATATCAAGCAGGTATGCAGATCTTGCAGTGTCCATTGTAGGCACTATCACATTCTGTATGTTGATAGATTTGTCGGCCGCAAGCTCAGATCCCCTCAACAGATCTGTCCAGGGACTCCACTTGCCCCTTCCGTTCAACTGGAAGTAATAGTCGTGCACCAGGCCGCTGTCCGGGATCGGGCAGTCGAACTTGCCGATAGATGGCGGTAGAGGGTGGTTTTCCAGCTTGCCCGATTGGAATTCGTGAAAGTAGTCGCTGAATTTGTGGCGCCCGTCCAGGTCCACTACGGCCGCGACGGACCAGACAAGCGAGAAGAGGAATACGCTCTGTTTGTGAAGAAGTTTCGGTTGTAATGAATGCAACAAAGTCAGGAGGGGAATTTGTCAATCAAAGTCACAAATTTCGTGATAGTGATAAGTGGTGATGCAACCCGCCTTAAAATGTTTGAGCTAAAACCGAATGTTGGGTCTTAAGGCCGAATTTCAATAAAGTGTGTAAGTGGATGTTTAGAGGGAGTTGTGTGCTGCTTATGCAAGTAAACTTAGTTTGAAAACGAAAAAAGACCCAAGCTGTTCAAGACATATGCTATTTTGCTGAATACGCGGTTGGTGTTTTGTTGAAAAAGAATACCTGCTTGTGTTTTAATTGGTCAGTGGTATACCTTTAGGCGTTGTCTGTTGATATTTTGGTTGCGACTGGAACTAAATCACTAATCATCTGGTCATCACACTGTGTAAGTCTCAGAAAACAACACCAATCCAGNCAGGAACTTCGGGAGGTTGACGTCCTGGATGGATCGCAGGAGCTGGAGGAAAAAAGAGCAGTGTTGTTTTCTGTTCCAAAGGTGGAAGTTTTGGGAAGTTGTATTCTCCCAATTCGAGGTGCAATTGAAAGATGAGATTGCCATCATTTTTATTACCTGTTTTCGAACATTTTGTGACAAACAAAAACGGTTAAATTAAATACATAACTGCCAGAGAACTTATGTATAATGCATACATTGTGATGCAAGCGTTTCGACAATCGCTGTTGTCGTCATCAGTGCGGAATGAAAAAAAAATTTTGATTTTTTATGCGCCATAAACACTTCCGAGCAGAACGAGAATACGTGACGCAACTAGTAACGTCATAACGTGACGAAACAGTTGAGATAATTCTAACCAGAATATCCTCATTTTCATCTGGGAATTTGAGTTTTAAGTTTCCTGCAGCCACGAGGACAGCCTTCACAGCTCGCATCCCGTAATCGTAGTGGAACTGGGAGGAGAGCTGCTCCGAGCACAGTCGATAAGTCATCACGATCTTCACAGAGAGATTACGAGCATCCAGGAAGCCACAGGAGTAGAGTGAGATCTCAGCGATGAGAGCGTAGTCAGGGACCATCATCGCGACAGTACGGAAGAGCACCTGGAATAAATAAAGAGAAAAAATAGTTTCTTCGGACACACTGTGGTGGCTGCTTTGAGTTTCCTAAAGCCAAGTGATGGAGAAAATGAAAGATACCATGTTAATTTGTTACACAAGTTTCGCATCTTAGAGACAATTAACCAAATCATATTGTTCGCGTTCCAAGTCCAATTCTAGTCGTTGCATCCAATCAATCAGTGAGTCACAATATTAAGATATTTACTGTCACGACTCATGTGAAGCCTTTTCGACAAGTTTTCTAACCCATATTGATCTGTCTTGTGGCGACTTTCGCGGTGATCCGTCACCAGTGAAAAACAGGTCTTACCTTCAAGTTGTCAGGAAGTTCCGACCTTCCAGCGTAACCGGGGTTCATTGTGATTGCGACAAAACAGTTTGGTTTCAGGTTCAGCTCTGTTCCCTCGAAGTTGAAGACGTCGAGATGTTGTTGGATCGCGCGTTGGATGCACAACATCTGTAGGGAAGACGAACTCAGGTTAAGACGAATAAGGAAAGGATTTAGGAGCACAAGATACGGACTTAAGGAGCAACTTAATAAAAATATAGGTAACAAATAGTATTGTAAAACAAGTTACTTGTTCTGAGGAACATGAAATACGGTCAATTAAAAACATAACTGCCAGAGAACTTGTACGTAGTGAATACTTTTTATTGCAAACGTTTCAATAACCGTTGTTGTTATCATCGGTGTTCTTAATTACATACAAGTAATCTGGCAGTTACGTTGTAACTATCAGCATATTTGTATTTATTTTTACACTTGCGCCTCGAAAATAACCGGCAAAGTCACATGCGACGCATAAGCTAATCAACAATCGACATTTGGGAAACTTTTCCGGGGAATGTGCCAAATTAATGTGATGACGTACCTGCTGGGCGATGACGCTCAACACTTCCAGCTCAATTCGGTTGAATTCGTCGAAGCAAGCCCAGGCACCAGACGAAGCCAAACCCTTGAAGAACTTGCCCATAGCCAGATAGTCGAGACCGTCCGAACAATTGAACACGACGCACTGGAAAAAACGTACAAGATATGTGACGGATGTGGTTTTGTGTTTTGTGCTCTAAAGTTAAAGTCTTAGGGCTATTTTACACGGTGCATAGTACAGGGCAAGCAGATAGTATACTACCGAAAAACGTTTGCAATTCTAAATTCTAAGCCTGTTGCATTTTAGACTGTAAGCACTGTTAAAATCGTCTTGCGGTATTTAGTCGCCATCTACCATTAAAATGTATTGCTTACCTGTACAGCTAAAGCTTTTGCTAAATCCTTGGTAGTTTCTGTTTTTCCGGTTCCAGCCGGTCCTTCCGGCGCTCCACCCAAGTTTAAGTAGAAGGCGCCCACTAGTGTTCGGTAACAACGATCAGTCAACGGAGTGATGACCAGTCTGCATAAAGTAGGACAAATATTGAACAAGGAAAACAGCATGACAAAGAAATTGCTCTAAACAGGTAAAAAAACTTCTATTCAGCTTGGACAAATCAAGGACTCAAGGACAAATCTCAAGCTATATGGACTAAAAATGGAAGAAACATTCTAATTTTCTTGATTGGTTGTGATATTGCGGTGATCAAAAGTTTGTATAAAGTAGCACTAATACTCAATCAACTTTTAAAGACAAACCTCGCACAACCGATTATATAGTAGGGATAAGTTCCAGGCTACAAACAATTAACATGCAAAAAAACGTGGTATTTTTCTGTATTCTATGATATTGTCATGCCGCACAAAGGAGGCGACTTGTTTTATTTTACCTGGGTGAGTTTCCTAAATACTCGTAAGCATATTTGACATCAGCGTTGATGATATGAGCGCGGGCTTGGTCGTTTTGCCAGTAATAACGCAACTGCGCCAACCAATTGAAGTCGTTGTCGGCCGAAACCTCTGTGAAATTACAAAACACAAGCTTCCAATGAGAAGATATTATCCAGTACTTCTGTGTAAAACGTTTTTTACGTTCTGACAAACGCTGTTGTCAACATTACACTTTGGTGAAACGTAAAATATGAGGTACTGGCATGTATCTTCATCATTAAAACTATTTAAAATTGTTAATTGTAGACCAAATACAATAAAAATGGTAAATACCTCTTTCACTGCGCACCTTAAAAAAACAATCAAACTGTTAACTTGTAAATAGTTGTCCCCGCAATTGATGATTTAATTGTGATCCAATTTCCACGCGACTGAAATTGTCACGTGACAGTTGGGCAAGGTTAAATGTTGCGTCATCCATTTGTAAACGAGGGAAAACGAATCGGAGGTATGACGTTCTATTTACGTTACCTTGCGCGACCATCTCGGTGATGACGTCACGAGCGTGTACGTCAATGGTGACGAGCGCTCCGAGGGTGATTCGAGTTTGTTTCGCAAGTTTTCCTCGCACCAAGTTCACGATGTGACTGAGCTGTAGAAATAGTCTGGTTAGCAGGGTTTACTTGATAAAAACACCCATACGCGGTTTAGGCTGGGTTTAAGGTTGCTATGACATCCTGATCAGCAAATTAAAGTTATAGCAAAGCGTTTGTTGGGTGTAGAAAAACTGTTTACTTGTTCCGGGTAAAAACAATAAACGTATAAATTTGGGGTCGGGTTTTACCCAGTCAGGCTCGCCTAATCAGTAACTTGATCATTGTAGCGTAATACCACCGGACACTTTAAAAATAAAAGACACTATCGCGAGTATTAGCAAAAATATATTTGGACAAAAAACAACAGAAATGTGCATTAGGGTAACAGAAGTGCATCATGCACGTCACCAGGCGTTGCTCAGTCATAGTTACGGATCAAAAAAAAGTATTTTACCATTTCAAAGATGAGCATCGAGACTTTGAACTAATGAAGCCCAACCAAGGCTTATCACACAGTAATTATATTCAGTTACCTGTTCCCTTAACACATCGATGTAGTCCTTCAAACCCTGCAGCCCGTTGCTACGGAGAGCTTCGTGCACCTCGCTGGTCCAGTGCATTTGCGAAACATAGAGAACGACCTGCGATTATAACATTGTTGTTGATGTGACCACTTGTTTATTAATGCAAAGTGGCTTAACAGTGTTGCCTACCTGACCGGGCCAGTCTGTCACCCACTGATGACGTTCCACCTCCGGATACGCTTCGTTAGCCCTGATTATGACGTCACGGACGGATTTAAGCATACCTTCCTCCACCTGGGATAATAAAAACGGGCCAAACCGTATTATAAACCAGGAAAAAACAAAACTTTAGACCTATGGAGTTACCAGGAATATTTTAGAAACTTTAAATAAAGAATGACATTAAAATTAGCCCAAAGGAAAAACTAACAACTGAATCAGCAGTAATGCCACCACCAAGCATCTTAAGCGCACAAGAGCAATACCCCAAAAGAGAGTTGTATGCAGGCACGTAATAAACTATGGGTTTGCTTTGACCCATCTATGCTGACCAATAGGGATGGGCCAAAACTGCAAGTGTTCTGTTTGGTCGAGCACCGAGCATCTCACGTTAACACTCGGTGCTCGGCCGAGCACGCTCGATGTATTGTGACGTCACAGACATTCCCATTTACACTGTAGTTTTTCATATTTTCTAGATCTCCCCACAAGGGCGGTATTTAAGCTCTAGAGGTCCCTTCTGCATAACATGTGAGGCAAGCCAACGCTAAGTGAAACACCCATGTGTTTTTGAGTAACAACAGCAACTAATGAAAATCACTTTAAAGTACACGTGTTTCCACCCTTTCACGTTTTCAAAACAGTTACTTTTATTCTTGGGGACCTTCGAAAATGGAACACTACTTTCGTACGTTAGCAGTGAATAAATCCGACAATAAAAATCTGACAAACCTACCCACAAACGAACGTTCACCGTATAATTCTTTAACCGCAGCGGCAAGATCCATTATTTGCAGCATTTTCATTTACAACTGACCGTCAACAAATCCGTGTGTGACTCGCCCGTTGCATTATTGTGCAATAAGCAAGTAATCAATTCATGGTGCAGTTTCGCAGTAATTGCGTCGTTTTAAATTTAGTTTAGAATAAGTTTGAACTTTTTGTCTAATGCTCGGCCTAATTCATGCGACTGCTCGGCCGAGCACCGAGCATCAAAAATTGCGATGCTCGGTACCGAGTACTCGGGTTCTGGCTCGGCTCGGCCCATCCCTACTGACCAATGAAAACCCATTTAAATCTTACTGTATCCAGGCCTACAAGAGGGATGCACCCATACCGGCTTACCAAGCCATGACTGGCTCAAAAGGCAAAAACAACAAATTTACGAGCAGTTTCGATTTTTACAAAGCATTTTAAAAGTGGATCTAACAGAATCAGAAGAGTTGTATGCAAACTCACATGTCCCTTTATAATTTTGCCCGAATACAGATAAAGAAACCAACCACCACCATCAAGTCAGTACAACAAGTGGCCTGTCGCAAAAAAAGTCCAGCAATCGTTTCCGAGCAGGGATGCAAAGGTCATAAAATATATTTACGCCCACGATGAAATAAAACAAGCAAACAAACCTGTAGAAGCCATTTTTCGACCGAACCCCTGGCGGCCGATGTTGAGATGAGATCGACCAAGTCCACTTTTTCCCCCTCGCTACTAAACATCGCCTTGATGTCGAGATTGTCGAGGAACTGGAGTTTGGCAATTCCTTCAAAGCATTTCTTCAGATGCGGCTGCACACGAGTGGGATCCTTCGTCTCCGAGAGGATCTCCAGCATCTCGTCGTTGGAGAGGAAGAAAAATCTTTGCAATAAAGAGTGGGTTTTGTTTATCACGTCCATAAATTTGTAACGTAACTGTTTTTTGTGGTTTTATGTGTAGATTTACAGAAATTGTGAATCCCTTAATGGGTCTTTACAAAAAGAAACAAAAAGTTTTCATTGTGCACTTTCATATCCCTTGGGTGAATTAAGTAGCTTTCTGGCAGTACATGCCGTACCGAAAGGGTATTGAATTACTGGGTGTACCAAAATCTAGCAATTGTTTCCGGGCATTACATGGCGTACAAAAAATGCATATAGTTACTTGGTGTACCAAAGTCTGTTGTAACGACAACAGGAAATAAAACAGTACAGTACCTTGAGAAGAAGAGACGTTTCTTTTCCAGATAAGCGTTCAGGCCCTTCATGATTTTGTCGAGAAGTCCGTTGCTGTCCAGCAGCTTTTGTAGAAGTCCTTTCATTGATGTGGCGGCCATCACCTACGATATCGATTATAAAATCAGTGAACATGCTTTGAAAACAACACAACCCATCACCGTATAAGCTTTTCTAAATACTGATATATGTTTTAGAACAGAGAAGCTGTGGCATAACCGAATGAAGTTAACGTTTTAAGGACATGTTCAAAATAAAAAACACACTAGTAAAAAATTAACCTATTGTAGATAAGACTGACGAATACGAATTAAATGTAGCGTATGAATGGTCTAAGAAATGTCGGAATAAAAATTGTAGCAAAAATCTAGGTTTGATTGGGTTAAGATAGATATACTACAAGGAATTGATATCTGTATTCGTGTACTGTCATAAATTGATCTTTAACATTAATCATGACAGAGAAAAACATCCCAGACATTTCCAAATGCCCCAGCACAAAAGCAAAGAATAAGCAAACAAAGTCTATTTTCCACAGAACCAAATCAAAAGTTAAGAGAATTAAACCAATTTTCCTCAATGAAACAAAAACCAAACCAAAAATTTTGGCGAAAAATACTCACATGGGGATCACGGACGACGAATCTCATAATTTCCTTCCAGTTCTTGTCGACAGTGGTGAAGAGCCTCCCCTCTTCCGGCATCTGCTGCATGATGTCCTCCGAACTGAAGATCGGCTCCAGGTACAACCATTGAGCTTGCACTTTCAACCACTCGTCCAGGGTGTCCTGGATGTTGATTAGACGCTCCTCCCAAACCTGCGGAAGGGGATTTGAGGTTGGAACATATTGGTAAATAATAATTTAAGTCAGTGTCTGTTGTTTCTGAACGCTTAAAGTGTATATTCATTGAAAAAAGTCGTTTACGACCCATGTTATGGCGACAGTGTCATGTCATGAAAACAAACGTTATATTTCACATCCTGCGCTATTTGGGTTTTTCATTGATGATAAAGAGGCACTGTTGCCGAAAAGAACCAGCGATACACATGCCTCCAAATTAAAAATACAGCTAGTTTTCGGAAATCTGAAAAACTTTAGGATTCTACAGGAATAACGTCACCTTTGTTTCGTCCTCGAACGGCTTGATGAAGGGGGATCCCCTCATAGTTTGAGTCTTCACAATCTGATCGTCCAAGGTTGTCTGAATTTCATCAAGTGACGATAAAATCGAGACTCCGGAATCGCGATATTCGAGAGTGTTGAAGCAGATTTCACCCCAGTCCTCCTTCATGCGAGCAAGAGCTTTCTCCAGCGAGAATTCCTGCAAAAGTATCACGTTTGGAACGTTGGTAGTTTTTAAATGGTATTCAACTTTGCAGGGAAAAACACGCAGTTTAATGCTTGTACCTGTGTGAAGCTTCACGTTTCAAGATCGTCTGACTATCTTTGTATTAATTTTAGAAGTTTGACAGATTTTGGCTGTCAAATTCAGTTTAGTAATGATTTTAGAATAAAGTAAAATTTAGGCTGTTTAACTTAACTTTGGGCCTAATTTGTTAGTAGTTTAATATATTTTTTAGCAAAAACCATTTGTGCATTAATCTGTTAGCGAAACAATACTCACTAAATGCCATACAATACGTTTTTTATTCTGCCTGTTGAAAGCCACTAACCAACGTTCAACAAACAAAAAAGGCGCGCCAAGACTTTAAAAAACAGGATCGAATCTTAAAACCCAAAGATCTCAAACTAAACCAAATTTTAACAACTGAAGTCCACCAGATTACCTTGCTAGCCGCTCCACTTATCGCCTCAAACTCGCTCATCAGAGGTTCCAGATTTTTCTTGAGCATTTTCCTCAACGTGGTTCCAGCATCTGGAGTCAAATCGTCTCCGTATATTTCCGACATCTTGACCCAGTGACGCGCACGGATGCCAGGGTTACACATTGTTGAGATCAGTGGGATGTTTTCCTAAAAACGTGAAACTACTCGTTAGGTTGGAGCTGAATATTGTTTTAGGGATATTTATATTGTCCACGCATGAACACGATTTAGCATTAAACCTGAGAAATAAATTATGTGGCCATGTAAGATCAACGGCTAAATGATGTTGGTTAAAAACAAGGCGGTTGAACATAGTATCGTATTACATAGCGCAGGCCTTAATGCGGCAGAGGTGGCATGCTTAATTGTTTTCTGCTAGATAAAGTCACTTGAAGTCCTACAGACATAGCCTCAACTAATATATCAAGTCCGGATGCTGCAGGAGGTGGAGAAAGGAAGAAGAAAGAACGCAAAAAGGTTTGGAGGCATAGTTTTGAAACACAGCTTGTTTAAAATCCTTAAACTGGTCTAAAACTGAGTCTTCCACTAAGATTCGAGCCCGCAGAACAAGAGAATTTGCGCAGGAGAACCTTAAACTCTTTGACGTCATCCATGATGCTGGCGCACAAAGCGAGTATGACGTCTTTCTTCTCTTCTCCTTCCTCCTCATCCTGACCGATCTTCCTCCTCCGGGGAGCATTCTTCCTTTTCTCATCTTCAAGCTTCTTCTTTCGGGTTGTGAAGCTTTTGTTTGCTGCCACAAAGTAGTATTTAATAATCGATGGAAAGGGAACCGGAAAACTCATTGAAGTAATTGCTAAAATAATGTTTTGTTAATTTCATTTTTGTCCCTAATTACAGCGATTCTTAAGCTTTTTATAAAGTACGATTTCAAAACTCAATCGCTCAAAGCAAAACATAATTGCGCATAGAACCGAAATTAAGCGAAAGGCGGACTTAACAGATGCTTGTTCATACATATTCCATGGGTTCGCTACTTACATTTATAGATTTCTCTCCAGAAATCGTCGACCTCTCCTTCAATCACCTCACTCTCAAGCTTCATAAATTCTCCGTCCATCCACCGCTTCTCAGCCTTCTGCCATTTCAGCACAGTGCTGTACAGCTTTTGGAAGGGCTCAATCGATGTGAGGATGTTATCCACCAATGGATAAGTGGTCTGGTCCCACTTAAAGAGCGCTTCCTCCTGCGAGAGAAGATGGAAGTTATAAGTGTTGGTACTAAGCTAGTAAAGTGCATGTAAAGATCAATTAAAAACGTTTTCCACAAAATTTTGTTCGAGAAATGTAATGGTCACATGACCCTGGGACTATTTTGTAGGTAGCACCAAAATAAAATTGCAAAGCCTGTAATAAGCTACAAATACTACAAATATAAAAGTAAAAAAAACAAAATCGGGTTTATAGGC
>QXVZ01017302.1:0-16900 GCA_008931825.1 Phallusia fumigata | reverse complement strand
TTTTTTTCAGGCAGTTTAAAGAGTTCGGAACAACAAAGTAGTATATTTTCCTTTACGTCTCTTGAGCCTTATGCTATTGACGTTTAGTCCCATTGTTTTGGTGTTATGATTCTATCTCAGCTATTTAACCCTTGCCTGTTTATTTACGCGGCGTAGAGCAGTTTGTGTAAAAAACAACGGACATTTTACTTTATTTCATGAAAATCTAGCCATCATCCTACTGTTTGCTGTTTTTAGTGGCCATTTTCAAGCAGCTCATTTATTATTTAGATACTGAGCACTGCCTTCAACGATCAAACCGGTTTGTTGCTCACTAAATCATTGCAGGTGTAGGTGTTAGCAAACGTTGGGCACCGGTTATACTACAACTTTAAATCATCACACTAATTATGAAACGAGCAAAACTGTGGATTGTTTTCATGTGCTTGGTTACTGCTGGATTGCTCTTTGTAGCTTGGAATTATCAAAATGCAAGCACTTGGATTGGCAGGCAGAGTGAACAAGCCTTTAGGTAAGTGGGCTATGTTAACCATTGAACAGTGGTAACTTTCTCTTGTATCTGTAGGGATGTAAATGTTTCGTCTAGTGTTGGATGCACTTTCTTGAGAACTTTTGAAAAAAGGGGTGTTTATATTTCAAAAACATAAAAAAAGCACCTGCTATGGTTTGAGTGAAGATAGTCTTCCAGACAATGAGATAACATATTTGCTAGTACCTTGTCCCAAAAACCTTATATCGATATTGAAAGCACTGAAAGCCTTATATCAAATCTAAATCCAGCCTTTTTTGTCACGTGTCAAACTGTATGACGTCACGTTTTCGCACCTAAGAAAATTGTTAGTTAAAACAAAATTACCGTATAGGCGCTGTGTATTAACCCATTTGTTTTGGATATCTTATTTATGGTGATTATTATACATTGGATGGAGGAGGTATAAGCAGTGAAAAACCCAACAAAACTCATTGGGCACCAGAAAGCATTGTTGGCCAAGTATAAAACAACACGAATGCCTTTTTGGTGGTTTGAGTCTGGAGTTAAGGCCGACCACTACATTAGGCAAATTCAAATCATATGTATTACAGGAAAATACGTATTGTGCGATTGCCTGGCAACAACAAAACACAACACAAGTACGCAAACCACGGGGCTCCGGATATAGCACAAGGCAGATAAGACATCTGAGTGTCATTCAGATTTTGTTAAATGGTGCTGGTGCGTTTAGATAAAAAACACCTAATTACTCATTCAAAAATACAAAACACGATAAAAATCGTTAGATCCAATACATGGGTGTTGGCTCTACCACTATAAATTTATGCAAGTCCCAACTTAAGTCAATTAAAGTCTCTGTCGCAACAAGTCCGAATGAAGTCTTTACAAAGCTGGGGTTTAGGTAAAGTCAAGTGTTTACGAAACAGTAACAACCTTTTTTGCAATTCCATTTAACTGTTGTCATTGAAACCAGTTGGACTTGAAACGTTTCTCAGTCGTTCGCGTTCCACATCACAGTTACAAACTTTAGGCTCCCAATCCGATGTGCCAACGTGAATTACAGTTGCACGTTTCTCATATTGACAGTGCCGAGATGGTAAATTTGACAAAAGACCATCACTGGATATTGATGTGGCGTCACCCGTGGGGCGTGGGTACGGAGGGACCTAACGAAGGAACGGAAGTAGGTAAATGCACGTTGACCTACGACCGCAAGAAATTGCCCGAAGCGAGTGCCGTGATATTTCATTACTCTGCCCTTGATGAGGAAAGGATGCCGTGGAAACACTACAGGTATCAATGATTCCAGAGGGCAACTCCTTACTGGGTTCAAAATTTTAAAAAGAAATTAAAGGCAACACAACAATAATAAAATCCATGAACAAGAATCAGCTTACGAGTCGAACTCGTTATCAATTTATACTGGGTCTTCTTTCTGGAAGGCCATCTGTTTCTTTTGACCGTAAAGCGCCCTAGGATAGCTATATCACTAGATTATAGACCACAAAACCCTAATGGTTGGCATGCTCCCGCTCAAGTAATCAAGTTTTTTAAACAATGTCTGTATTCAATTTTTAAATTTGGTTGTTGTGATTCGTTTTGTGTCTCGCTTGACTTCATAAATGCAGCCGTTAGCCCCCTGAAATAGGTCAATAAATTATTGAACATGATTTAAAGTTAATGCGATTTGAAAAGTGTGCAGAACCTGCCGATATTTGGCATCAATTGCTATGTTTAACCCCTGCAGTTCCCCCCATAATCGGGCACATGTTCAAACAATGTCCGAACTGGCAACTTCGATAGTGTGTGTGTACAACATGTTATGGTGGTGAATGTTGCGTTCAACCCTAACGCCTGTGCTGCTTCTATATGGTTTTGAAATATATTTAAAAAATATATATATTTAGTTTAACAGCTTCGCACGTTGCTACTTGCGGAAATAAGCTTAGATAACTGCGGAACTCAATGCAAAGTTGTGTAATAAACAAATGTTTTTTTTAAATTAGGTAATAGTACGCATAACGGTAATATGGTGAAAGCCACTCTTCTAGTTGTATCCATGATGTCCTCGGCGTGCTTAATTTAAAGGGAAACGTATTAGAAAGTTGTATGTTGTCTTAATTTTTTAGTAACGTATTGAATGATTGATTACATTTTGTATGATCACTGGACAGCACAAAACATTCCACAATTTGGCATTTAGCCGGAGTGACTTAATGGGTAATATAACGATCAAACATGCAAATAGTTATCAGCAAGCTTCTCCTCAGTAGTCTCCCCAGAGTTTATAGTTTATCACAGCATAAGACATACCAGAAAATTGTGTTAAAAACAAAGAAAACAATTCGACTATAGCCAGCTAATGTCCCATATCTGTGCTGTTAAACCTGCAATCTCCATTTCGTCTAAAGTGCGTTTTTTTTTAATAGAAATCCTGATCAAGTATTCATCTTCCTTACTATGGAAGGACCCAGTTACATACGAATCGGTGAGCACCGAAGAAGTATGTCAAGTTTTGACGGTGGATTTATCAACTGGACAATGTCGTACCGATACAGTTCTGATATATTTTCCTCCTACTTCACTGCAGCACCTGGAATTTTAAAGGACGGCAAAAATAAAGTTGAGGAATTGCTCACCCAAAAGTCTAGGACTGCTGTAAGTTGGTCCTTTGGTAAAATTGTTGGACACTTCGTCGCAACGCACCTGCTAGAATATGCAAAAGATATGGTTGGGCAAAAATGGAAACGCATTAGAAGATCTGCAAGTCCGCTAAAAACTTATGTTTAAAACCACAGATATTTCAAATTTGTTTTAAGCAATAAGAGCTTTCAGGTTTCATCACAAAAAACATCATTGAGAATTTGATGTTTGAGAGGCTTTTTTGAAAAAAGAGGCTATAGAGGGATATGCAACTTTGTGACATCAATTACTTTTTACATTACTCAGCGGTCTTGTGCTAAAAATTTTAACTTACAGTGTGATATAGTGACCTTCTTAATGTGTTGCAGTTATGGGTGGTGAGCAATTGCAAGATGTTACCAGGATCAAGATGCGTTACAATTACATAGAAGATCTTGTTCAGGCAGGACTGCCAGTAGACCGCTACGGTGGTTGCTTTGGCAACAAGAAAGAGTTTGCTGCCCTTTCTCCAGAGATTCTCCAAATCTAAATGGTCGCGTGTCGCGTCTACACAACATGTCGATAGTGCAGTTTCAAACTTATTTGTTTTGTGTGTGTACATACGTGTATAGGTTCTATGTTAATGTTTTTGTACTCATTTCAATAGATTGATTTGTTTCGAAGCAGGTATAGAACTGTTTGTTTGCTCGCAAGATATTTTTCTATAACACCGCTTTACAACACCCAAACCCAGCAGTATTAAATATAGGCAGATTTGATGTATAGCACTACGGGTCGCATGGATTGCATAACGTTAGGTAACAGGGCCTCAAAAAACGTCAAAAAAATTGGCGGGTCGCTTTAAAGAGTCAAGCGGCCGCATGTGGCCCAATTAGGTTCCCCACCCCTGCTATACGCACCTTAACTATTTTTCAGTGATGGTAATGGTCTACTCGCGTGATGCCAAATTTCAAGGCTTTACGTTTTACAAGACATCGCCTGTAATCTTATATCATGTGTATGTTGATATTCAGCCTTAGACAATGGACTATCTTTTTAGGCTTTGTTGCTGATAACTGCACATACCCATTGGATAAACTTATTAACTGTTACGCCAAGCATTGTTTCAAAACAACGGCCATTGTTTTTGAGCACTCAACAGAGTAGACGAATAAAGAAGAACTGTAATTAGAAACCGAAGCGAGTTTCTGTGAGTGTATCGTTTTCCGGCACTACTGTGATATGTAATGTTTGGGGAGTTACTTTGGTGGCAGGTGGATTTACACTGAAAGGTTGGGAGTTACTTCTAGCGGCATGAACAAAAGTGTCAGTATGAGATGTAGGAAAAAAGTGTTGGAAAATTCAGCCCTGTTGATCGCTTTAGTTTGTTTTTTTTTACCAAATTTTAGATATGAAACGCCTGAATAGTAAAATCGGTTTCCTCTAAAGTACGTATATGTGCCAAATACTGTCTGCCAGATTTCTTACTTTGTACTTAGTAGAAGTTTGATGAAGCATAACCTATATAGTCAGAATAACAGCAACGGATAAAAAGTGCTATAATTGCACAAAAAACTCTTGTGTTGTTAAGTTATTAGGTGTATAATTTCGTTTGTTTTCTCAATACCATAAAGGCTACTAGTTACACAAATTTCAAAATTAAAAAGTTTGAACATGTCCAGTCAACAGGAGGCAAACATTTATCCCAAAAAAGAAGAGGACTAACTTGTGTAGATTTTAAAATAGTGGTTAAGGTTAAAAAACGATACAGATATTTTACTATATGGCACCTAAAACACCTAAAAATACCTTCAGTGTCGTGGAATTTTTGCGCATCGTTGATTTAAAAACTTTTACCATAATACTGGCAAAGTAAGGTATTTTGTTTGCGAAATACCAAATTTCAAGGACGTACATTTCTCAAGACATCGCATGTATTCTTAACTCATGTGTGCGGTTATCCAGCAACCATAGACATTGAACCATCATTTTAGGTTTGTTGCTGGTAACTGCACATACCCATTGGATTAATCAGGCTTATCTAATAGCTATTTGACGTTAGGCATTGTTTTCGGACAACAGCCGTTCATTTGAGCATTCAATAGAATAGCCTAACGAAGACGGATTGTAATTTGATCGAGTTACGGCATGCGTGTCTTTTCCGTCACTGCTGTGATATTTGATGATTGGAAAAAAACGCATGGTAGTACTTTGATGGCTGGAAGATGCAGACTGAACGATTAGGAAGTATTTCTAAAAGCTAATTCCTCTGGTATTATGTGCATTACCTGCAATTTACTGGTTTTGCAGCTGCAATTCTAGCGGGCTGAAACAAAAGTGTCAGTATGAGATGTAGGAAAAAGGTGTTGTTAAATTTAGCCCTGTTGACCGTTCTAATTTGCCTTTTTTTCCTAAATTTAAAAGATGGTACAGCTCAATCTCAGAATGGACCTTCTATCATGTAAGTATATTAGCCAAATGACGTCTGTTTTCCTTTTGTGCTTTGTCAAAGTTTACTGCAGTATCTATGTAGACAGGTTAACAAAAAGGATAAAACAGGTGCTAATATTGCACAAAAAACTGTGTTGTGTTGAGATGTTATAAGGTAAGGTAAGTATTTTGGTTTGTTTTCTTTACACCTACGAGGCAAATAGTTCTAGACCAATTAAGTTTTTTAAGAAGCAAAGTCGTCACGGGCGAAGCTATCGCGGTATTTCTCCAATATGGGAGTGACCAGGTTATAACCTGTTACATTTGTCTCCCAGATAATTGACTGACATACAACAAATATTATTTTTGTTGTTGTAATTGCTTTACATGTACCTTCGTTCCGACTAAAAGGTCCCAGCAAGAATTTAAACATATTTCAGAAAATGTCATTTGTTAACTTAAACAAGTTTTAAAAGCTGAAAAATCTGATTGTTTAAAAGTTATTTTTGTCTTTAGATACACAGATATTGCTCTTTCACAAACCACGAGATTGTTGGTTTTCTATAATTTGTTGAGCGATGTACTCTTGTCCGATCTATACATTTAAACAGGCATTTCAAATATACAGCCCGCGGGCCGGATCCGACCCCTAATTTTATACGGCTTGGCATATATTTCTGAATATTGCATAGCTTGTTTGTGCGAAAAGTAATGATTTTTTTCATTAAATGCCCCAAAATCTCATAATTTTGCGAATAAATGCCCCAAAATAATCCGCGTATCCGTAGTCGTGTCGCGGGGGCAACAGCTCCACCAGCGGTTATTTTGCATTTATTTTACTGTCCCGACCCACATGAGATCAGACGATACGATCTGGCCCCAAAACCAAACTGAATTTGACTGTGCAAATGCCCACTTGCTCAGGTGAACTGTTATATGTTTATATTGTTTTACTGCAGAACGGACTTTGTCTCGAAATTGGAAGATGATCTAAAAGATTCAAAAGCATTAAAAACTTCTATTGCAAGGTTTTAAATGTTTATTTGTAGTAAAAGATGGTTTAGTAGCAAAGAGGTTTAAGGAGTATCTTGCCGTAATTTGTTTTGTTTGTGTGTAAATGGAATTCATTTTTGATTTCTTTTGTTTCCAGTTACCAGATAAAAAATGAAAAAGATTTGCCTGTATATGGAAGGTACGATAATCTTACCCTGTTAAACTAAGCAAACTGTGGGCTGTAACCCCAAGTAAATTTGAAAATTTGGATTATAGATGCGCAAATTATATGTTCTTTACCGTGGTTAAAATATGAATAAAATCTAATTATCATGAAGCAAAAAATTGCAAACACTCTGATGCGTAACATTTCCATTGTTTGGGGCTTGCAATTTTTTTTTGAAAGTTTAGTCGATTTAAAAATATTTTTGGACCGTTGGAATTAAGGTTAGTACATCAGGTGGTTAAAAGCAGAAGAGGGCTTGTCTCTGTACTGCCCTCACACGTACGTACCACTCTTCGAAAATGACGTGTTTAACTGACTTACAGAAACGTCAGCCCAAACGTGACTTTGTTTAACAAGGAAGAAACGCATCTTATTCTCTGGTGGCGTCACCCATGGGGAGTGGAGACGGAAGGGGTAGAGGAAGGTGCAATAGTGGACAATTGTACATTCACCTACAACAAGGAACGAATCGCAGAAGCCAGCGCAATTATTTTTCATTATTCTGCTCTTGACAACGAAAAAATGCCGTGGCGACACTACAGGTACAAGGACTTAATCGCAACAGTAAAGTTCTGTTTAATTAAAGGGTTTCAGTGTTTCCACCTTACTTATTTCACAGTGTATGTGTATGTCAATAAATTTTACTGAGAATGTTTTGGGTAAGCAATATCTAGACCTCCAACAGTCACCATATACCAACGATCACTGTACAAATAGTAAAAATCTCGAAATTTGGAAGAACAGTCTCAAATGCTGAAAGAAGCGGTCGGTATACATAAGGAATATAGAAATTTTATTTGAATAAGGATTCTATTTGAATAAGAATCTGACGATGGCGATTTAGGCGAAAAATATATTCCTTATAGACTGTTTTCTCAAATTTCGAGATTTTCAATAAATTTTAATTGCATGTAACCTAGGACACATTTGATATTTCTGAAGATCTAATTTTAACTCACCGCTATGCTAACATGAATTCAGGGCTGGTCCGCATTTGTACGGTACGCGTTCAGCTTTATATCTTAATTATTGTGTTTAATTAAAAATGAAGGGCAATAAATTGGCCCAAACCAGCCATCAGTGACAATCAAATTCCTTGTTTCACATGAAGGCGTGGGTAGTTTTGATTCTATATATTTTTGTGCATTTAAAGACACCCTGACCAAATCTACGTTTTTCAAACTTTGGAAAGTCCGAGCTACGTTAAAAACGTCGAAAACAGGAACTTGAGGGTTTTTGACGGCGATTTTATCAACTGGACGATGTCCTATCACCTTAGGTCCGATGTGTTTTCACCGTATTTTTACCCATACGAAGATTTAACTGCAAATGGCCAAAGTGTTGTGAACAAACTTCTCAAGCAGAAATCCAAACTTATAGTAAGATATTTTAAACTCGTTTTACATTTAAAATGAATACGCTTCGTTTAACATGCAGTTTCATCACAATTTTTAATTGCGTGTACTGCATTACGTACGGGGAAAATTTGGAAAAGGAGGCACAGTAGGAAGTATAGAACATATTAAGTTGCACGCACAAAAGGTTTGAAAACCATCAGCAACAGACGAATTATCCATACAATTTGAGCAAATATTTGCTCGAGATCTCATGCCTAACATAAGAAATTACATAAAAAGGTTGGCACTGCGCCAACTTAAAACTTGTTTATTTTTGTTACAGCTCTGGGTGGTGAGCAACTGCGATCTGCTCAGCGGCTCACAGGCAAGAATGAAGTACGCCCTTCAACTCGCCAAGGCCGGCCTTGACGTGACTTTCTATGGCGCTTGCTTTAACAACAGCGAGGAATTCGACAAGCTGACGAAGTCGCAGCTTGAATCCTTTAAATTCTACCTTTCCTTTGAGAACGCTATACACTGCGAAGACTACGTCACTGAAAAGTTCTGGCGCAACGGTTTGCTTTCAGGGCGCGTCCCTGTCGTATTTGGCCCTTCCAGGGAAAATATGCAAAGGCTGGCCCCGCGGGGGTCGTATATTCACACGGAGGACTTCGAATCGCCTAGTCATTTGGCCAAGTATTTGTTGAAATTGGATAAAGACGAAAAAGAATATCGACGGTACTTCGACTGGCGCGTTAATCCGGACCAGCAAACGCGACAAACACTCGCCAAGTATGCTCGAGTGCGCGAAGAACAGTTGTGCGACATGTTGCAGCACGACGGGTACCGCAGGAAGAGCTATCCTTCCATTGCTCAGTTTGTGTTCAGTTCGGAGCCAGACGTGTGTTTAGAGGGCAAGACCTAAAACATACAACCTAAGAATGTTGCAGAAAGCTAAAGGCAGTGCAGTACAGTATAAAAATCGTTGGGAATGTGCATCCAAAGCAACATTTTTTGTCATTACAAATCCGAAATCGTTGTTTTGTTTTTTGTACTTTATCACAGTGGCATGAGTTTTGCTGAGTAATAGCGATACCGAGCAACACTTTTCCCAAACACCATTAAATCCAAAGCCGTGCTTTGTTTTACTGCAGCCTACCTCTATTTATTTGTGCCGTATTTCGTATATATGTCGACAGATCATTCTACAATGTCAGAGCGATAAACGTAGCTCGTGTGGTAGCCGTTAAATCGCTTGCCTTTAACTTGTAAAGGCCAAAAATATTCGATCTAGTAACAAAATAAGATGTAACACAACACATATAACAAGTTCATTTGTTTTTAACATACTGTTGCCACCAGTCATACTTAGCTTATACGATTTTTTGTACTAGAGGTCAGTGTGTGGGCGAAAAGCACGTAGTTTTAATTTACGCAATCGCAAAACACGAAGAAACTGATGGAATTTAATGTTTGTTTGTTTGTTTCATTTTTATCCTCGAGGGGCGGGGCAACGCATCAATGCGTAATCCTCATAATGAGTCCACAGTTGAGCTACCTTCCTCATTGCAGTTCCGTTGGATCATTTTTTATTTGATTTTTGAAAGTTGGTGACTTAAACTTTGGCCATCGGGTTCCTCTGGGTTGGAGCAATGCCGCTCAAGTTTCTTGCTCAGGGAAACATGTTTCCACAAGCGTGCACAAGCGACCGAGATGGGATTATAACCCACCACCTTGTGTGCACAAGGAGGTCTTGCTAACCACTTGATCTTGGCGACAATCTATTGAAGTTAATGTATGATAAAGAAAAATCTTGCCGGAACCACATACAAACCGTAGAATAACATTTTCCCAACGCAAAATTAACGACACACGTGGAAGATTTTGTTGCCTTTACTTGTTAAATAAGTAAATATAGTTAATTGCGTTCAAACAATTACGGTTGTTGTTATTATTGCAAAGCTTGCAAATTTTTCATACTATTTTCAATTTATTGAAAGTGTAGCCCATTTAATGTAATAGTGGGATAATCCACATACCGTTGGAACTTTAACGCAAACGCGCAACCTGTCGCAAAACGTCCAACCTGAGGATAATGCCTCAATGAAATATAGATCGATAATTAGTGTCGTATGGTTGCCCGTCTTACAAGATAGTGTCTGTTTGTTTACCGCGGGGATTAAGTTGTAATCCAGGCCTCCAAGGGCCACAACCACCAATCAAAATTCTCACAAGCCGCATGGTGGCGTAGTTGTATAAGATATTTGTGATGTAACAAGCATACAGACCTTTTGCTAAAGATTTCCATGTCCGGGGAATTTCATAAGGGTCTTTTTAAATTGTCGGGCCACGGCAATTGCTTGTGTAAAAAATAACATACTTAAAAAAACGATCGGGATTAGTACTCGGGCCCATCTCGGGTTCGAACCCCGTGAAAAAAGGGGTCGATTATTCTTGTCCGTTACCAGCTTGTATTGGGAAAATTTGGGGGATTGGGAAAAACCCGAATTTCGCTTTGGTTTTTACAGTGAAAGATCCGGTGATAAGTTATTGAATTGTATGTTGCCGTGAGCCAGATTTTTTATTTAACAATGTAGCCTAAATATGCGGATAGCAAACCAAATGTGAGAAGATTTTTCACCTTGGTAAATTCAGTGCGTTTAGCAGAATACTATGCTTCAAGAAAACGTGGAAACTGTGTATAGCCTACCGCACTAAATGGTGTTGCCTGATAAATGCAACAACGTAAATTGTGTTGTTGTTGTTTTTCGAACTTTTATGTTATTAAAATAAAAAAAACGAAAATTCGTCGAATAATAACAAAATTTTCTTTATGCAGCAATTTTCCAATGAGACATGTCAGTATCCCAGGTCTTGCCGCTTTACATTAAGACTAAGTTCAAGATGGCCGAGCGATTAGAGAGACAACCTTGTGATTTTGTGAAGGATTCTAGTCCCATCTTGGTCGCTTGAGTTTCCCTGAGCAAAAAAACTTAAGCGACATTGCTCCCACCCAGTGGAACCCGATGGGGTGACTCAAATTGAAGTCACCAACTTCAAAAAATCGTAAAAAAAAAATTAAGTTAAAAAAATTAAAAAAACCACGGGGCCTACAATGAGACAGGTAGCTCAAGGGCGGATTTTTGTGAGCATAACAAATTCAGGCGTTGTTTTGCCTCCCGAGAATAAAAATGAAACAGACAAACAAACATACATACCGTACTGCCATTAATTGTTGCGAAAGCATTAGATTACACTGTCAAGGATAGGAAACGGTACATTATACATGTTGAGATGTGCTTACCACGTACCTTGTTGCAAAGGGCATACCACTCACCGTGCCTTACCTGTTAAAAAATTTTGATGCGTACCATTCCGCCATCAATGATCCTGCAATCGTTGATGGTAGACAAACAATTGTTATTAAAACTGCATTTTTGAAGCTTGTTTGGGGCTGGGGCAAGCGTGCTGTTTTGTCAAATTATGGTTGATTTTTGTGCCATTAGGTGTTTTTGTGCAATACCAAATTAAATTAGCGATATGTATTTATCCACTTTGATGGATAAAAATTGAGTATGAATCATTGTGAATACATTCTGAGCTTGCAACATTTGCCTCCTAAAGCATTTCCTGAGGTAAGTTAGTTTTTGTTGTTGTGCCAGTTTTAGAATATCGACGTTGTGGTCGATGGTCGTCAAAGACTTAGTTGGTTAGGTTATTTTTCTTGCTTGAATTTTCCTACAAAATATGTTAGTTTAACAATAAAACTTTCTAGTTTTAGATTTTGGTAAAAAGTGTCACAGAAAAAACATGATGATTTTTTTGGCAGAAGCAGCTTTAGTTTCTTTCAGCTAATCAATAGTAAATTGTTTACCCTTTCCTCGAAGAGAATTTTTTAACTAACTCCTGTTTGTTAAAAACAACTTTGAATCATTAGTGAATGGTTACTAAATATTGAATATTTCTAAATTTTGATGTTTAAAATAGTAAAAGTTAGTAGGCTAGTAAGGGAACTGTAAAACATTCTTCAGATTTTTCTTGATGCATTTTGTAAAAGTCTGCTTTATACTTCCCCAAAATACTTAATAAACTTTTAGAATTTTGCGTATCAGTTCATACCAAATAGCCAGCAGGTTGCATTGCATGTGATGAAGTAATATTGTTTGTACACAACTGTGCCAGTGTTATGAAACACTGGGTTAATGGACATGGGTTCTTAAAGGAGGGTAAAGGTTAGGAATTTCTTTACCTTTCCTACTTTGTTAGCTTCATCTTTACAGTTTAAGGTGACATTGTACATAACACCATGAGTATCCAGTCCAAAAAAGATAGCAAAATGTGCATTTCGGGTGATTAGATGATGAAAAATGATAATACTGACCTTTTAGGTCAAAAGATTGGGGCACAACTCAAACAAACTCAATACACATGGTAACGAATTTTGCTCCATTTTAAAGTGAATTCCTAAACTTCAAAACTACAGGTCAGCTTAGTAATGCTGGTTCACTTTGTACTTCAAGTACTGCAGAAAGCGCTGAGGTATGATGAGGTTAATACTGATGTTTAGTGCTTTTGGTATCAATGGAATGTGTTGAGAACAATAGAAACTGGATTCAACAAAAATAATGGAAGCCTAACCAACTACAGGTACCAAGTACTTGCAGTACTTGAGGGCAACCAATTACAAATATACATGTAAAAGCTTTATTTATTCGGTTCATTTGGCAACGATGTTGGTTGGTACGCATATGTAAAATACCAAACCCTAAATCCTTAGTTTGCAAATGGAATTCAAAATCGAATTGGGTTTTGTATTTAATTTGTTCTTATATTTTTTCTGTGTTGAACATTACCAAGAAAAACAGGCCTTTACATTTAACTTCTTTTTTGTAGGGCTTATGTATGTAACCCTTTCTAGGCATTCGAAACATGTCATATAAATAGTTTGAAATAATTTTTTAAGTATGAAGATTTTGGTCAATTAAAACTCCACTAAGAGAAGCAAAATATGACCACACACTTCCAATTCAAAAACAGAATCATACATCAGCGAGTGGTATAGGTGGTATTTACTGTGGAAACAAAATATAATGGAAATGGGTCTAAACACCAATTCAGGTTTGTCAATATTAAAAGACTTATACGTGAGCTGGTTATGTATGCTGCATAAATGTTGATATGTCCAATGTTGTGTGACATTACATGATAGTCTGTAACTGCAAAATAAGTGCTAAATGGTTATCTTTTAAAACTTGTGAATAATTTAAATCTAAATTGGAGACAGATAACTAACAAGTTTAGGTCAAGATCGGTTTTTGACACTGGTGATTAAAACTTAGTTGACTTTCACATGCAGCATAGCAGATGTTATGCCACAAAAAATAAAAAAACTATTTATATTTTTGTAAAGTTTCTGTGCATGTGTATTCATATACAACTGTTCAGCAGTAGATTTGAGTTAATATTTGTATTACTAATTACTTGTGAAAGGTATGGCCTTGAATGAACTTAACCATGTACATATATAACATCATTCATGTGTTTTACAGATTCTGATGCAGCCTTGTCTATTGAATCTGCATTGAAACAGCTGACTGCCCTAGAAAGTATGATTGAGATCACTTCCACCAGACTTGTTGATTTAAGAGGACTGAGTTTAAATGAGTTCACCATTAAAGAAATCAGAACACTGGAGGTATGTCAATGCATGAATTAGTCATGGTTGTGTTTTTTTTGTGTAACTAGCTTGTGTTTATCTTTTATTCTGCTGCTAAAAGTAAAACTTTTGTTGCATCAACACATAATGGTGATAATGATTGACATTTGCTAAATAGGCACTGCTCTGAACACTTTTACATCATATACAATCTATTATTTTTATTGTTATAATCACTTTTATACTCATAGTTAATACTTTGGTTTTCAATTTTATTTGTGAACTAAATAAATCCAGAGAAATGTTTTCAATATCAATTGTTTAAAAATAATTGTTTCAAACTGAATGTTCCGCTGATGCAAGCTGAAGTGTAATTGCAAACAAATTTTAACATGGTAAAAACGGCATGTTAAAACCCTCTTGCAAACATTTTTTTTTGTTGGCACCGGAATCCCTGTAGCAGTTTCAAATAAAAAGTAAAACTAAAATCTTTCTGAAGTACTGCTGTGCCCATCACATAATTTTTTGCAGGGTAAACTTATCAAGCACTTCTGCCAACAACTTGACACCAAACTTCGCATTCCCAGTAGCGACGTTGACATTCCTGAATACCCTTCCCTTTCAAAGTGGCTGAATGTTGTTGGAGTCAGTTCACTTTTAGCTAAGGTTAGTGTGCTTGTAATGATGTTACCAGTTCATGTGTATTTTCGCAGCTTTTTGTATTCCATACTAATTGAAAAAAGTAAGTTTCCCAAACAGTTTTGTAATTGGTATACTTCCCTTTTATTTAGTCATGCTTTCCTGTTAAGTGTAAGCTACTAAGTATACTTGTTTTGGCAAAGATTTTAATCACATGTAATTAACTACAGTAAAAAATTCATGTGCAGGCCAAATTCATAAGCCCCATGGATTGATTTTTGGTTATATTGATTATTCTAGCATCACTAATGAGCTTTTAAAATTTTCAGGGCTTACAAATGCAGTGCCGATCCATTGAAGACCTGTTAAATTTAACAGACAAGCAACTACAGAATGTAATCTCGGAAATTGGTGGAAATGCAGAAGATGATAGAAAACTTTTATCTTCATTGAAGCAGCTAAAACAGTTCCAAAGTAAAAAACATTTTTTCCTTTGTTTGTCAGATGCAAAAGACTGGATTAGTCTCTTATAATACGGTTTTACTTTGTAGTCAATAACTTTGCGTTTTATTCTTTTAGNATCCATTGAAGACCTGTTAAATTTAACAGACAAGCAACTACAGAATGTAATCTCGGAAATTGGTGGAAATGCAGAAGATGATAGAAAACTTCTATCTTCATTGAAGCAGCTAAAACAGTTCCAAAGTAAAAAACATTTTTTCCTTTGTTTGTCAGATGCAAAAGACTGGATTAGTCTCTTATAATACGGTTTTACTTTGTAGTCAATAACTTTGCGTTTTATTCTTTTAGGTTAACTTGTGAATTTCAAAAAAGTAAATGAAAGTGTTTAAGGAGAAATTTTTCGTTAGGTATTTCCACTGCCTAAATCAGCACAAGCTCTATCTAATAAAGATGTTGTAAAAGTTTCTCCAAATTTTAAGTAATAAACTTTAGGCCTGTATTGCAAACACAAACTAGTAGTAATGGCACAGGTTCAAGGAATGCCTTTTACTCCATTTCACCAACTCACTGTCAAACATCAAACTTGTACATAAGAGGTCAACACACTTCATGACTTATATTGTCATACATTTGGCAAGTTGCAACCCATAACTTAACCTCATAGTTACAACCTTAAACATTGCGCTTGTTTACAAAATGCACTGAAATACAATGTTTACATAGAAAATTAATGCTAAAACGTCATGATGCAATTATTTGGCGTACTACATTACTTTGTGTACACATTTGCTTATCTCAAAACTTGTTGATAGTCAACTTTTCAAGTGAAGTCAAAGAAAAAAGCATTTATCAACAGCATTTAATGAGAAGAATGCACATGTTTAAGTGAACAAATTATGTTCTCTAGATTAAGTGTCTAACAAGCTGGGCGAATTTATAGAAAATGTTGCAGCAAAGATATTTCTCAAAGACATTGAGCTCTTCTACTTTTCAATCTAACTGTACTAAGTTTTTCGTGAATTGGGAAATTCTCTTTTGAATAAAGTGTGAATAACTGCTGTAATTTCACTAATGCAGTGGTTCTTTACCTTTTTCATGTCAGTACCTTTTGATTTCACCATTAATTCTCATACCCCCTTCTGTAATTTCCTGGGTAATTTACTCTTCTCATGTTTAATTACCAAACCTTTTTTGTTGGAATGTAATGAATATAATGCAGTATGTCTACAATTGCCCCAATGTTTCAGCATCCTTGTACCCATAGAAACATGTCCCAAACCCCTTACGGGTATAGGTACCCCTGGTTAAGAACCCCTGCACTAATGTACAGTAAGTTTTTTTGCTGAAATGTGAAAATAACATCACTGATGCATTATACACATTCAGGTCAAAGGTGGATCAATACAAGTTATTTTTGGCATTAAACTCATGCATATTGCATGCTAGATTTTGTGCACATTATGGTAAAAATATTTTATCCCTTTCCATTAATGAAAAAAGTTAACATGACAGTAAAGAAATTTATTTGTTGCAACTTGGCTAAAGTTTATGCTCAAATTACATACATTGGATTTCATTCATTGCAGGTCTACAAAGACAGAACAGAAAAAATATTGACACTACTCAAGTTTATTGGGACTCATTTTCCAAAGCTGATGAGGTTTTTGGTGGCACTGATGGCACTGATCATAATGAGAATGTAAAAAGTGAAAAGAAATGTTTTGAAAATGGTGAGAAGTGTGTGCATAATTTAAAAGAATAATCGAAAAATTGCTGGATTAATTTGTCTAGAAGTTGTCAATTTCGGACAAACTTTGGTGTGTCTGATGTTTGTTTGCTACAGCTACGTTTCATGAACAACTGTTAAAAACGATGAAACCAACTAATAAGAACATCAAGGTACCCAATAAAACACCAACAAGGAGATAATTCCAGAAGTTACAAATATATTACGCTGCAGCTGCCACACGTTTAAACATTGTGTTGTTACGCCCCCCCCCCCCCTTTTTTTTTCTGTTACATGTAACTTTGCGCCCTTTTTC
>QXVZ01017301.1:0-17906 GCA_008931825.1 Phallusia fumigata | reverse complement strand
CTGTTGCGTGGCGGAATTTGTTTCGTCCTTTAACCGACAAATGGCCTCGTTTTTGCAAAATACTGACACCAGCAAAACGGTCTGTTTTCTGAAGGAACTCGACGATATTTTCACGGCTCTCGAGGATTTTCGCTTGTCGTTGCCCAAAAGCGAAGTGGATTTGAAAGAATGTGTCGACAATCTGAGAATTGCACAAAGTATCGTTAACGGTTTTGATAATGGCTTGTTTAGCAAAGTAGGTCTTGACATTGGATTAAACAGGTGGTTGGAGCAAGCAAAAATGGTAAAGAGTATGTTTCTGATAATTGATCAGATTCCTGTTTTTCACCAAAAGGTCAATAACTTTGTGGAATTTATTTTGGATATTGATAATTGGTCGTTTGTAATGCCGATCTACTGTAAAGTTGTCGCAAGGGACCTGAACATTCTCAGCGCTACTGTCAAGTCTACTCGGGGTGAGCTCCTTTCCCGACAAGGCGAGTACGTTCTGGCCACGGATGATTTGCGCACCGCTCGTCAGATCTTAACTAATAACACGCGCGACAAAGACTGGTTTCGTTTGAAAGTGGCGGCCAACATGCACGAAATCGGCAAGAACTTTTGCTTCTGTGGAAACTATCACGAGGCGCTGGTGTGGTTTCGCAAAGAATTAAACTACAGGTTGAGTGAGGTGCCCACAAAAACTGGCAAAGAGCATTTGGGCTCAAATTACCACTTTCAAGCGAAATGTCTGCGTGGCATTGGAACAGAGGAAAGTATGGCGGAAGCTGATATGTTTATTGAAAGCGAAATGGAGTTGTTTGTTTATGATTAGGGCGGAAAATCCATTCTGCTGTTGGTAATGTTGGACAAAAACAATACTAACTTCTTTTTTAAAACAATCCGCAGCGTTGTAGCCTGTACTGTGTATTTTTATTATGTCGTATTGTCATTAACACCGAAAATACCCAAAAATATTACTTGTGCACTCGATAAGCACTTAGTCATTGTACGTTTATTGCATTGTCTCATAACCTTTGCACATAATAAGCCCTTAGTAATAAAAGTACGGTTAATGCAATTGCCATGATTAACTAAACAACGAACAAGTAAGAACTGTGTTATGCAACAGTTGCATATAGTCAACACTAGAGATCATTTCAACTGTTTCAAGCCGCATCACTTTATTTAGAGGCGTCCAGAAGTCCGGACCCGTTGTTCGTAATATTACAATTGCAGTAGCTAATACACACGTACGCGGCCTCATAAATTATAGTATCCTCGACCGCAGGTTGTGCACCCCCGCATAAGACAATCAAGTAATTGTTTTTGCAAAATCACGATTAGAATGTTCATGTATCGACATTGTCAATGCTACACGTTTTCTTTAGACCAAGACTCCCAAACTTAAATGTCTTTGAGGGCCGAATGATAACTTTAAAGTAACTCGCGAGCTGCACTATGAAAACTCGGACCGTACATATGATGCACACCTATCGGTATGTGATGATATACTTGGGATATGCGCTTGCATCCTTGAATACTACAAACAGTTCTGGGTTATCAGTGTCGTTAACCACGCTATCGTATGGATCGCCGTTGGGCCTAATTGGAACGACATTCATGCTCGAGTTTCCTAAGGTGTAATAGCCGGTAGTGACTTCTNTTTAAAGTAACTCGCGAGCTGCACTATGAAAACTCGGCCCGTACATATGATGCACACCTATCGGTATGTGATAATATACTTGGGATATGCGCTTGCATCCTTGAATACTACAAACAGTTCTGGGTTATCAGTGTCGTTAACCACGCTATCGTATGGATCGCCGTTGGGCCTAATTGGAACGACATTCATGCTTGAGTTTCCTAAAGTGTAATAGCCGGTAGTGACCTCTGCCAGAATCATACGATGTAGACCATGTTCATCAGCTGCTGCGTAGCTGTGTGAATACGATGCCTGTTTTGCGAAGTATACTCCCTTCCCGTATCGAGTACCTTAAAATAAGATGAGTTTTGGGGGTCACCACTCACAACTACATGTGTCAATTCTCTTTTTATCGCCTGTAAGGGGCCGCGATGAGTAAAAATGTGTCAGGCACAAATTTCTATCAAAATACAACATGGAGAAACTAAACCAGCCTTGCTATGCGACATGTGACATGTGGTCCACAAAGACATCGCGTTTGCGTTGTGACACAGTTAATTTCTATCATGTTCCAAACAGTGTTGTAATGACTTGAGACAGGAAATCATGTCATGGGTTTAGAAAGACTTGACTTGACAATTGACATGAGTCACTTTTTCCGATTTAACTTGAGTCACAAAAATGCTTTAACTTTGTGTTGTTGTTTCTCAAATGACCTAATTTTCGAAGACATACGAATCATGATAAGTTTGTTATAAACAGCCTAAAAACGTTTTGTGGTGCATATAAAGCCATTTTAACTTTTACAAAAAGTATTTGTTTACAGACATTTTATTGCAATCAGTTTGCAAGAGCTTACCGTTTATTCCTGAATAACTTCGGTCAAAACCATTCTCACAAATCTTGTGGACCGCAGCGCTACTGGTTCCGTGAAAAAGGTGCATTGTGACTTCATTTAGTGAATACAAGTCGCCTCCTAGCCGGGTTTTTACAAGATCGTTCAAAGCCACAAATTGGTGGTAGAGAGTTGGATTTTGCACCCTCTCAATCTAAATAAATATAAAAACGTGTTTCACGAACCGTTCTTGTTGGAAAAATAAATTCGTTACTTTAAAGCAACGGATTAACCTGTGATGTGTAAAAATCGTGGATCTTAAACAGGTACCGCCAGCATAAAATGTCTTTAATCCTGTTTACATGAGTTTCTTGCTGTTGTTGAAAATGAACCCCAGGTAATTAAATAAGACAAAAGATGGCCGTCGAACTTGTTGTAAAGTAAATTTTAAATTTTATGTATTTATGACGACGTACGACAAGTCCTCTTAATGGCCTATAAGGATATTTATTCGACGCTGTTCGATTTACAAGCTATCCAAGTTCAGTAATGTAAANTGAAACAATCCGCAGTGTTGTAGCCTGTACTGTGTATTTTTATAAAGTCATAAAGTCATTGATAGCAAAAATACCCAAACTTATTACCTTTGCACTCGATAAGCACGTAGTTATTGTACGTTTATTGCATTGTCTCTTTACTTTTGTACATAATAAGCACTTAGTTGTAAAAGTACGGTTATTGCATTGTCATGATTTTCTAAACAACGATCAAGTAAGAACTGGGTTATGCAACAGTTGCACTAGGCCAAAGGTACAACCCTTAAACTATTGCAGGCCTCATCACTTATTTTAGAGGCCGCCAGAAGTTTGTTAACTATCTAATCGATTGAGATTTTTCTAATAATATCTCATTTATATATGTCTATAAGTGTAATGAAATATCAATTATTCACTGGACCCGCTGTTCGCAATATTACAGTTGCAGTAGCTAATACACACGTGCGCGGCCTCATTAATTAGTATCCTCGACCGCAGGTTGTGCACCCCCGCATAAGACAATCAAGTAATGTGAGCTGCAGACAGTGCACACTGTTTCAACCTGTAAGGTCTCATCAGTGCAGCTGGTGACAGGATATTGGCCGTTTAGGCTAGTCTAGCCAAATAACGGCACATAAATCAAGTAATGTTTTTGCAAAATCACAATTAGAATGTTAATGTATCTACATTGTCAATGCTGCACGTTTTGTTTAGACCAAAATTTTGTCTTTGTCAAATTCAAATGTCTTTGAGGGCCGAATGGTAAATTTAAAGTAACTCGCGAGCTGCACTATGAAAACTCGGCCCGTACATATGATGCACACCTATCGGTATGTGATAATATACTTGGGATATGCGCTTGCATCCTTGAATACTACAAACAGTTCTGGGTTATCAGTGTCGTTAACCACGCTATCGTATGGATCGCCGTTGGGCTTAATTGGAACGACATTCATGCTCGAGTTTCCTAAGGTGTAATAGCCGGTAGTGACTTCTGCCAGAATCATACGACGTAGACCATTTTCATCAGCTGCTGCGTAGGTGTGTGAATACGATGCCCTTTTTGCGAAGTATACTCCCTTTCCATATCGAGTACCTTAAAATAAGATGCGCTTTGGGGGTCACCACTCACAACTACACGTGTCATTTCTCTTTTTTATTACCAAACAACTGGAAATATTAACGATAAGCAAAAAGGTGGGCACCACAATTGGTTGAACACAACGAATATTCTGCAGCCTTAATAAGCCTTGTGACATGTAGCCCACTAAACAATGCGATTAATGTAGCATGACACAGTTATCTAGGAATTCTACTACTTTCTAACCAGTGTTGTATTAACTTTATTCAGGAATTCATATTCCGGGTTTTTTTTAGAACGACTTGTCGTGAGTTACTACATAAACTCGGTTTGATTGAGTCACAAAATGCCTTAACTTTGTATTGTGGTTTTGTAAATAACTTATTTTTTACGGACGTACAAATCATGATATGTTTGTTATAAACAGCCTAAAAGCTATTTAAACTTTTACAATTAAATACCTCCAATTGTTGTTNCTAATTTTCGAAGACATACGAATCATGATAAGTTTGTTATAAACAGCCTAAAAACGTTTTGTGGTGCATATAAAGCCATTTTAACTTTTACAAAAAGTATTTGTTTACAGGCAATCAGTTTGCAAGAGCTTACCGTTTATTCCTGAATAACTTCGGTCAAAACCATTCTCACAAATCTTGTGGACCGCAGCGCTACTGGTTCCGTGAAAAAGGTGCATTGTGACTTCATTTAGTGAATACAAGTCGCCTCCTAGCCGGGTTTTTACAAGATCGTTCAAAGCCACAAATTGGTGGTAGAGAGTTGGATTTTGCACCCTCTCAATCTAAATAAATATAAAAACGTGTTTCACGAACCGTTCTTGTTGGAAAAATAAATTCGTTACTTTAAAGCAACGGATTAACCTGTGATGTGTAAAAATCGTGGATCTTAAACAGGTACCGCCAGCATAAAATGTCTTTAATCCTGTTTACATGAGTTTCTTGCTGTTGTTGAAAATGAACCCCAGGTAATTAAATAAGACGAAAGATGGCCGTCGAACTTGTTGTAAAGTAAATTTTAAATTTTATGTATTTATGACGACGTACGACAAGTCCTCTTAATGGCCTATAAGGATATTTATTCGACGCTGTTCGATTTACAAGCTATCCAAGTTCAGTAATGTAAAAAGAAAACACTTTAGTTTGATCATGTAAGAACGCCGTCAGATTACCTTAACCACAGTTTTCTGGAGGGTATTAGAAAATATTTTGTGGACTTTCTGGTATTTTGCATCATGTGTAGGAATCAAAACAGTCTCTAGAGTGCTTCCTGACATCGGCTTCCATGTTGGTGGCAGTGCAGTTTGGTTGTGGCTTTTCACGTTTTGCGCGGATGATTGTTCCCTTTCGTGTTTTCTGCGCTCTAAAAACGATTACCTTCAAGAGACTTTCCAATGTTTATCTGTTTTGTGGAATGAAGGAGGGATGTCAAACAAAAGCAAGAGCGATCGGGACTTAAAAATATCAGCGCAGTAGTAAATTTTTACTTTAGCAAATCAGATTTATGCTTTTATTGTGTTATTATAATTTTCATGCGACAACGCCATTTTTCTGTAGCAATCATCAGTTAATGTTAAAGAAACTAACTTTTATAACCGGATGTTTTTAGAAACATTTTCTAGCATTAACGCTAAAACTGCTTTTTGTTGGTAACGTGCCGTTGGGTTTTGTTAGATTATGTAATGCACATCAAGCGTCTGGGTGTTTTTTGTTTGTTAAATGGTAATACTCAGTTGGCCTTATAATAACTCAAGGAAACTTACAACATACAAAAAATTATTAGTAACATCCACTCACCCTCCGCAACGACTTCGCGTACTTTGCGGCTAACTACACGATCAATTGATTCTTGATTCTGATCCTAAACGCAGTTAGATATACCACAAAACGAAAGTCTTTACCAAAGACAAATAGCTTTACATTAAAACCAATGGTCCTTAAACATTGTAATTAAAGTTTACGATGTAGTTAAAAAGTGCTATTTGATGTAAAACGTAAGGCCAGTAAAGCTACATGGGAATATAATATTAGCAAGAATGTGAGCTTGCGTTGGAAATGACTTCTAACCTGTGGTACATGACAATCTGTTTTTTTTTACAGAAACTGTTTTCATGGCTTTTGCATTTACTTATTATTTGACATACCGATTGATTTCCTCTGCACGAACAACAGCATTTCATTTTATTCCATTGAATGTTACAGCAGAATTCTCCTAAAATTGTTGACAACTTATAAACATTGTTGGAGATATGACACTGATGTAAATTAAAAAGTGTTTAGTCCAAACCTATTTAATTTGCAATATCGATGGTTTGGTGATTAGGATTTTCATAAATGACATTTATAAATTGCTATAATTTGAAATTAATTGGCCACAAGACCACAAGCAACCTTTAACAACAAAAATAGTCAAATAAAAATAAGGCAGCGAAATAAAAAAAAACGTCGGGAGTCAATTAGGTCTGTAACATTCGACCACCTAACATCCAATTAAAATAGACCTATACCAACCCAGTTTTTCTTCCAATCCGGCGATGAGGACCAAAAAGCCAAAGACACAGCCAACAACAGCGTATGTGTAACATTGTCCCAACTTCCAATTACCATCAAGTCCCTGAAAATCAACGTTGCTCCCGCACACAGCCACCGCAATTAAGTAGGAAAAAGCTGTACATGTATTCAGGTTGTTACAAACTTACGAGTGCTGTCAGCAACCCATTTACACACAACTTTGCACTGATGCTATTGGGTAATGCCATATAACTTCGCAAAGAGGCTTTCAGAAGAGTTTTAAAGTTACCGATTGACAGAAAGAAGATTTTGAAAACTGGTAAACCACATTTTTTGTTATTTTTTAGGTTTGTGCATCGGCCTCGATCTCAAATTACCTAATCAAGCGTGTGAGGGGCGTTTGACATGTCCACGATTTTAAGCAACGCCAGTAACTAAGATTTGCACTTATTACCAGCTTGGATTTGTCCTGCTTTTTGGTTTACATAATGTGAAATGAACAAACTTACTTGCTCCTAATGCTGCCACAATCATTTTAATTTTGTAACGATGATCCTTGCAAATTCGAAAAACATACATAATAATCGAGTAGTTTTCCATAATGATTCCAATCAGCATCCAGGCGATAACCAACTTTCTGGGGTTATTTTGCAATTCTAAAAAATTGTATGCAGTATTTTTTTTTGTCTAATGAGACTTTACATTTAATCATTTTAGACACAACAAGTAAAAATATTATATATACCTTGCGGAATTGCTTGCCATTGTGTTCCATTGTAGTAACGAAAAAGTCCCAAATGTGTTGAATTTGGCCCTTCCGCCCAGTGAGGCAAAATAACTGCTGACATTGCAAAACTTAACGAGGCAATCAATAATAACCCCGAGAAACCGAAACAAAATTGCTTCATTTTCGACATTTTTACAGCTACACAACTGGGTTGAGCTACACAACTGGAACGACTAAATTTGGGCTGTTTAACCAAGCGCGTGCTTCAATATTTTGGTGTCGTTGGTTTCGCAGCTGTAAAGAATAATAAATTGTTTGCATGGTTTTGAAAATCCTATATCGCAAATAACCGATACAGCTTTACTTTCATCAAACCTTGACAAACCTTGAGCCCTTCTACGAGACATGTATCCTTGCTACAAGAGAATACTCACAACACAATCGCCTGGTGCCGTGCCTGTCGTTAAAAGTAATGACCTTTAATGTAATCTGACCAGAACAAAGCAGGAGCGATGTTTGCCCTTTAAACCATGCTACATAGTTGTGTGCACAGGTTCGGGGATTGTGTAAATGATTATCCAAAGGTTTACTTCAAAGTGTACAATGTTAGTCAGCGCAATAAATGGCAATCAACAAACGTTACAGTATAGGATGCAGATTTTAGCGAAAGTCAAGCAATTCCTACCTAATATATTAGCTAAGCGCCAGTTACGAAACTGATGTGATCATGATCTTCGCTCTCATGATGATTATCGTGATTATGGACATCTTTTTGTACAGAATGTCACTGACCTAATAAAATGTAAATAACACGAATACTTCTTATTTGACAAGGAAATTTATATTTTTTTAATTTCAAGACCCGCGTTTAACCGAACGTTTTAATTAGTGAGTAAACGTTTATGCAGCAAAAACACAAAGTTTGCATGGAAAAAGCAAACTCTTGAACTACGTTATACCTGTTATTGTCAAGTTTATGTTGCCCATGTCTTTGGGATTAGATTTGGAATGAACAAAACGAAAACCCTTCAGTATGGCGAATTGTTTTATAATGACACTAAATTTGAAAACCTTATCACAAAGGATTTCAGGTCACGTTTGAAACTTTCGTCACGAAAATGACACAAACACAAGAGGTGTGACGGCCATCACGAAACTGAGGCATTGAGCAGCGGTGTTTTCCCAGTGTTTCAAACATCCGTCTGAACCCTAGCACTCATCGTCCGAAGCATTGCCACAGTTCACTATTGGCTCTGTGCAATGCGACGGGAAAGGTTTGGTAGTTGCGAAATGCTTACGTCATAAGAAAGTGGCGCTTACTCTATAAACAGTTGGTAAGTAGTGGCTGGTTATACGAATTCTAAAGTATGTTCAACTTCTGGGCTGGGTGGATGCGAACAGTTACGTTGGTTTTAAATTTGCAAGTGGTGTATTGACTGAAGTTGTTGACAAAATGGAGCAACGTTTGTTAGACTTTATTCCTTTAATCTGGCGTATACCAGTATTTGTGCTTAGTGTATCGACTCAGTCGACTTGCTTTGCAAAATGGAAACATTTTAACTTAAAAATATCTTATTGGAAGTTTCGTTGTATTCTTTCTAGAGACACGATATTTGAACCAAAAAACAGAAATTTTTAAAATGTATAAAACAAGTATCTCAAAAAATTCCAGTACTTTGCTTACGATGGCACTCGAGTAAAATCGTGGACAATTTTCGATGCAAATAATCAATTTCTTTGTGGTAATTCTTGAGGTGAAAGGCACTCGCAAGCGAAAAAGCTAAACTCTGTCCTGATTTCAACAAACACAGAAGGAGTCCATTCAGGTACGTGTGTAACTTTGTAGAAAGTTAGATAAATAGAGCACACTACTTTTTGATAAACTTCTAACCAAAAAACATGATGGTTAGTGAGGAAGAGGACAATCTTGTGGAGCATTTGAAAAAGATTTGTTACCCAAATGGAAGAGAGAAAAATGATGATATGGAAGAATGTATGGGCAACCAACTTTGGGAATGCCAACTTTTTCCGCTTCTTGCCGCAGGTTGCATGTTGTTGAACAAGTACGAAAATTGTCTTGAGTATACTTAAAAGGGGCGGGCTGCCCTATTAGAGTGCGACTCAGTTCAACTACGCTCATATATTCCACACGTTATTTTGAATCAGTCAAATTGCTACGCAAAACTAGAAAAAAGTTGGAAGCCTACGAATGCTGCGAAAATTGCGACTTTTGCAACATCCCGAATACAAGTCGTTTCCAAAGGAAATGACTTACACGACACACTACTACAAGGCTCATGCGTTGATCGACATTTTGTTGTATGAAGATGCTTCGTATTGTATGGAGGAGGTTACAAAATGTTTGGATGTGGTTATAAACCCGAAATTACTGTTTCCTTACGGCACACTGTTGTTGGTTTCTAATGCATTTTTGTTTGTTTGAAACTTAAAAAATTTCAAGAAGCGCGGGATAAAACTGAAACCATAAAGCAACACGCTTGTAATAGTAATTTTGGTAAAAACCTTGTTACACTGGTTTTGGGTTTTCTTGTGGGTATTGAGAAATTACTTTCAAAGCTAGAAGAGGCATGGGACTCCAAGCATACGCGTGACGTTATGCCAGTGTAACAATGTTGTAACGCCGCTGTGTATAACAAGATTTCAAAATTCTTGCAATATTCATTTTGCAATATTCAGGATGTTTTTTACGTATTGTAAATTGCTATCACTTGTTCCCTTCCACGAAGGTTACACATATTGTTTTTACCCCGTTAAACCGACATAATATTTTTGAATTGTCAAATTTACTTTCATCAATCACTTACGTTGTCTAATTTTCTTTGTATTATTTAACATTTTTTTCTTTTCTTTTGTTGCATTCATTTTATGCACTATATATCGTCGCGCTTTCCGCCCTAGCGAACTCCTACTCCCGGATGTGATTTCTGGCTTGCTTTGTAAACACTGTTAAACTACTGTTGTGTTCGTGTCGCTTTGCAGTGTCGAACGGCGTAGATTGTGATGGTTTGGTTAGTGAGGTAAATGTAACACAATTCAGTTGTTTTTATGGTTTGAAAAGTGATCTCTCACAAATACCGCATACATTTTACTTTCAAGTATTCACCACACAGGGGCAAACACCTTGAAACAACAGAATAGACTTACAAGCACTATCAGCTAGTTACATGCCTGTTGCTGAACGTGATGTCTTTCATATCGTCTAGACAGCACAAAGGCGAAACGATGTTTGCTTTTCAAACAATGTTGCATAGTTGTGTGGCCAAGTTCGGCGAATTGTGTAATCTGTTTGCTTACTTAACCTCTGCAAGCCGAAATAAAACCAGTGCAATAAAATGACGTCATATTTCACAGAGCTGCAGCATCGGCCTGGATCTTAGGACTCGTCTTTCGAAGCACTGGCGCAGTTTACTATTCGGTTCTGTTCTGTGAAACAGGCGGTAAATCCGGGCTGTCTATTATTGAAGAGTTCTGCAGTTATTGCAAATCCCGGGCTGGAGAAATGGATCAGTACAGCTATGTTGAATTAAAATTCTTAAGTTGCCTATTAACTAAGGTTGTTGATACAATGTAGCGGGGTTTGTCTTTAGGTATTGGTAGACGGGCGCAAGCTGAGTTACCAATCAAGTGTTAAGTCAATAATTGTGTATACAGCTATTGGAGGATCTAAAAAAAAGGCAAGTTTCGATGTAATTTCTCTAACGTCGTGTGATAAGAAAGGAGGCCAATGCGAGCGAAAAAAATGTATCCTGGTTTACCTGTAATTACAGAAGGTATTTAATTAGATGTGTGTATCTTTGCAGGAAGTTTCATACCGAAAACATATTACTTTTTGATAAACCTCTAAAGCAAAAACATGATTGTTAGTGAGGAGGAGGACAATCTTGTGGAGAAATTGAAAACGAATTGTTACCCAAATGGAAGAGAGAAAAACCTTTCCGAGTCAGCTGACATCTTCCATAGTCTCGGAAAAATCTATCGCGAAAAAAGTCCAGATAAAATTGCTTTGATTCAAAGCGCAGCATTGCTGAATGGCGCTTTAGTAAGGAAACCTGGTGCGTCGGACATTATAAGAAGTTTAGTTGAACTCTGCGAACATGTTTTGAGTGTAGCAAAAGCTGATAAGAAGGGCAACTTACTAACTTTGACGGAAAGCTTCAAAAAAGATGTAGTGGATTTGCGACATCAGGTAAAACTGCAATTGAACAGTCTTCATAATATGGAAGAATGTATGGGCAACGACGAACGCTTGGAGTTTGAATTGCAACGGATAAATGACATTCAGGTAATACATGAGTTTATATCGGCCAGTTTCTCCGACATAATGAAACGAATTGCCGAGAGTTGTGTTGACTTGCTTGGTCCACCACCATGTCATTACGCTCTTGTCGGAATGGGATCCCTTGCTAAACGGGAGGTTACACCGTACTCTGATTTTGAATGCATTATTATTCTCGAGGACCTTGATGATTTTCAAGATGAAACAAAACTTGAATACTTTCGATGGTTTGCTGTAGTTTTTCAGATAATTTTGATCAACTTTGGCGAAACTCTAATTCCGGGTGTTGCGGTTCCTACGTTGAACAACTCGTATGATCCGGATCCAGAGGTCAGAAAGAAGTACAAGTGGTTTTATGATTCCTACACACCGTCCGGTATCTCTTTCGACGGAATGGTTCCATTTGCTTGTAAGTCGCCCTTGGGCCGCCAACAACACACTGAAGAAAAACCCTGGAAAAATGAGTTGATCAAACCAGTCAGTGAAATGTTAAAGTATTTGAATGCCGACGAGGATTTAAAGAATGGATATCATTTAGCTGATATGCTCACCAAAACATGCTTTGTTCAGGGCAACACAGACGTATATGATCAGTTTCATAAGGGGGTGCTCAGGCAACAGGAGAATTATGCCGAATTAGAAGGCTCGTTGAAAGATACCTTTATAGGAAAGGTGGTGGATGAGTTTCAAAAGGACTTCGAAAATTTGTACTTTCATTCCAATGCACTTAGAATACAGTTTGCCACCCAAATTGACATCAAGAAATTCGTGTACAGGAGTCCAACGTTGGCTGTTGCCTTCGTTGCACGATATCACGGGATTCACGAAGTATCATGCTACGACATGTTAGACAAGTTGGTTGGCAAAGGGATCCTGAAATCCACGGATGCACATCGAATCAAGTATGCTGTTGCAGTTTCCTGTGAGCTTCGTCAGAAGTTTTATCTAGAGAGGGAAGCACAAAACGACAGCTGGACTGTCAATGGCGTTAGCTTGATTCACCAACTAAACATGGATGCAATGAAACAGTTGGAAGCCAAACTCGGAAAGCAAAGTCTGTCACAATGTCTTGAAACTGGGGTTCTCCTTCAGGAAGCGGTTAGTAATCATTACAGCGCAGGTGCAAGTTTGGAATTAAAGTCGAGCGGGGTCAAAAAAATGGTAATTCATTCAGTGCTTGGATTGTCAGAAGATGAACTGAAAATGATGATAAAGGAAGAATATGTGGATGAGGCTGGAGAGCTAAGAATGTCTGATGACATATCAGAAAGTTTACAAGTCTGTTCAGCTCTGTTTAAAACCATGCCAGATGTCATATTCTGTTTTTTGAACAAAATTTTTCGTCGTTATTCGGATAATTTGCCCGATGGCAAAGATTGTCAGTTGGAATGTCAACTTTTTTCGCTTCTGGCCGCAGCGTGCCTGTTGTTAAACAAGTACGAAAATTGTCTGGAGTATAATCAAAAGGGGCTGGCTGCCCTATTAGAGTGCGACTCAGTTCAACTACGCTCATATATTCCGAGCGTTATTTTGCTTCAGTACAGCTGCTACGACAAACTAGAAAAAAAATTGGAAGCCTACGAATGCTGCGAAACTGTTTTGCGACTTTTGCAACATCCCGAGTACAAGTCCTTGCCCCAGGAAATGACTTACACGACACTTTACTACACGACCCAGTTCCTTGTCGACTTTAAGTTGTATGAAGATGCAATCGAGTGTATTAAAAAATGCATAGATTGGAGGGTGAAAGTCGCAGCCAACCCGGGTCGTGATAATTACTGGCTGGACTTCCAAGCTTGCCTGTGGCATTGTTATGTCCGTTTACACAAACCCGAGATGTACACAGAAATAGCATTGAGGATGGTAACTGGCAACTTTAGCGAAGAGTTTCAAAGCGGGGACTTGTTGGTCTACGTTTTGCAAATCAACATGCTGCTTCAACCGCGGGACTCGATTGCTGTGTTCCGTAAATACAAACGACAGTTGGGACAACTTTTTCAAAATGGTGAAAAACCTGTTCACAGTCCAAGGATTCCTGAAAACATTAAATATATTGCCGACCCTGGCACAAAATACTTTGGACACACATTTGGAAGCTACCTAACCCTTTACGGGGAATGCTATTACCTGATTGGAGAGGATGCTAAAGCTTTGCTTTTACTCCATGAAGCTAAGCAACAGTTCCAGTTGGAACCGCACGCAAATTCTGAACATATTCAACGAAACAATCGACTGACTTCACAATGTCGTCTTTACGGTATTGCCCACGACATATCCTCCTTTCTTCCGGGTCTCAGCATGCCTGGTTTGCTATGGAGTTTTGACAGCGTGGGAACTCTAAAAATGGTAGTTGGTTTATTGAAAGAGAAAAAATACCAAAAAGCATATCGTCGGATCAAGTTATATCGCAACGCGGCTGCCATTAAATTTGACGACATTGACACCAAATTCCTCTATCACTTGGCTGTTTGCTACAAAGAGTTTAACCGATTTCACGAAGCGATTGTCGTTTGTCAAACTACTATAACAATACGACAAGAAATGACACGAAACCCTGCACAGGACGAGACGCTGCATACTCTTATCATTCTGCTCAACGAGTGTCAAAGAAAACTTGGCTGCTCACCAGTCAAAACTCACGTGTTTTCTCCCTTGGTTTCAGTACACGCTTACAATCTCCTGGTGTTTACAAAGCAGAGAGACGCATTTCGCGAAGACTTGACCAAAATTTTTGACGGTGGAATTAAGCAGATTTCCAGTGGCTTTGATCAGTTAGTGAAACTTTGGATGCGTTCGTTGGACACAAACTTGCTATTTCCTATGGCCACACTTTCTGCTGGTTTCTCATGCATTTATGTTTGTTTGAAGCTTAAGAGATTTCAAGAAGCGCGGGGTAAAATGAAAACCATTAAGCAACACGTTAGTGAAAGCGGCTTTCGTGAAAACGTCGTTACAACGGTTTTTGGTTTTCTTGTCGGTATTGAGCAATTACTTTCAAAGCTGGAAGAGGCATGGGACTCTAATAGTACGTGTGGCGCCATGCCAATATAACACTTCAACCATATGCAATGTTACAACAGTAAATTATGTGCTTGTAAATATTTGCTATTTGAATGTTAAAGATATTTGGCTAATTCGTACTTTCAATTGCGCCGCTTCATTTACCAGATTTCAAAGTATTCAGTGTATTGCTTAAGTATAAGTTTTTTAAAACGCTGTCACTTGTTTGTTCGTATTTGATAACCTTGTTTTTACATGTTACTGCAGTTGGATATATTTTAATGTGTACACATTTTTGCACTGTTTGATTTGTAGGCTTCTAGAATGCATGATTATTATATGTGTGATTATGTATGCACACAGTGTTGGATTATTGCTATGTAATAATTAATGGCTCAGAATTTCAATTTCTATACTCTCACATAGCAAGTTGACGAATCAGAAAACACGTCACAGGTCTTTCACTGCGTAGTTTCCCACTGAAACGTCATGTTGACAGAAGTCACGGTTTGAACTGCTGTAACCTAGAGGGGAAATTTAACAGTAGCTTGGTACAACTGTTCTGCATCACCAGTAGGGTGTTCGATGGCAAACTACAACGATAAATTTAACTTCCATTTTATTTGATTTTCGCCGAACAACATCAATATACATATTTTTTGTCAAATCGCTCGTCTGCCGAGCCTACACTGTCTTCTAGATGTCACTAACAAATAGTTGATGACTTCTTAGTTACAATAGTTCCCATCCCGGTTGCTGTATGTTTACGTGTTGTTATTTATAACTACGTGTTTTTAAGAACATTAGTTGACAAAACACAGACGCGGAAGAATTAAATCATTTGTGACGAAGAAGCAATTCTGAGTCCCATCATTGCAAATACTTCGCGTTAGTCGTACAACAGAAATAATCGGAATAATTGTTCTGTGTTCGCCTGATCGTTGAAACTCACTAAAAGTGGTAGTTAGTTCGATGAAAGTGAAAATCTACCAAAAAACATTTTGTCGGATCAAGCTATATATCGCAACATGACTGTTTTCAAACATATTGTCAACATTGACACTAAATTTCTCTATCACTTGCCTACCTTTTACATCATTATTGAGAAAATCAAGTTGAGAAATTCGCCAGTGTCATCTTCAACAAATTAAACTCACATATGCGATGTCAAATTTTTAGTAAGTTAAAACAAGAAACAAGATGTCAGAACCTCATATCAAACCATATAGGCGGTAAGAAACGCGCGTACATACATAACAGTGATGTACAGATAAAGCAGAAGGAATAAACAGTCACGTCAAAACGCAGCAAGTGGCGTTTATTTATGGTCCCAATTTTTTACACCTTTCCTTTACAGCACTGTAAAAAATCAAAAAATCTATGCAATCACATTTTTTAAACGATCAAATAATAAATCTACTTTACGAATGTAAAACGATTCCACTTCTACACTTCCCAAAGCATGTGCACATAAATTCATGAAAGTGAAAATGCGAAACCATTGAAAAATCTTACTGAAAGGATTGTTTAATAACGTAAAAGAAAAANTTCAAAGATAGAAGAGGCATGGGACTCTAAGAGTACGTGTGGCGCCATGCCAATATAACACTTGAACCATATGCAATGTTACAAAAGTAAATTATGTGCTTGTAAATATTTGCTATTGTTAAAGATATTTGGCTAATTCGTACTTTCAATTGCGCCGCTTCATTAACCAGATTTCAAAGTATTCAGTGTATTGCTTAAGTATAAGTTTTTGAAAACGCTATCAGTTGTTTGGTGGTATTTGATAACCTTGTTTTTACATGTTACTGCAGTTGGATATATTTTAATATGTACACATTTTTGCACTGTTTGATTTGTAGGCTTCTAGAATGTATGATTATTATATGTGTGATTATGTATGCACACAGTGTTGGATTATTGCTATGTAATAATTAATGGCTCAGAATTTCAATGTTTGTACTCTCACATAGCAAGTTGACGAATCAGGAAACACGTCACAGGTCTTTCACTGCGTCGTTTCCCACTGAAACGTCATGTTGACAGAAGTCACGGTTTGAACTGCTGTAACCTGGAGGGGAAATTTAACAGTAGCTTGGTACAACTATTCTGCATCACCAGTAGTTGGCCTGTTTGAGATGTTCGATGGCAAACTAAAACGATAAATTTAACTTCCATTTTATTTGATTTTCGCCGAACAACATCAAATTACATATTTTTTTGTCAAAACGCTCGTTTGCTGTTCCTTCACTGTCTTCTAGAAGTCACTAACAAATAGTTGATGACTTCTTTGTTCTCATCCCGGTTGCTGTATATTTACGTGTTGTTATTTATAACTACGTGTTGTTAAGTAAAATTAGTTGACAAAGGACAGACGCGGAAGAATAAAATCATTTTGTGATGAAGAAGCAATTCCGAGTCCTATCATTGCAAATACTTCGCGTAAGTCGTACAACAGAAATAATTGGAATAATTCTTGTGTGTTCGCCTGATCGTTGAAAATCACTGAAAGTGGTAGTTAGTTCGATGAAAGTGAAAATCTACCAAAAAATATTTTGTCGGATCAAGCTATATATCGCAACATGACTGTTTTCAAACATATTGTCAACATTGATATTAAATTTCTCTATCAGTTGCCTACCTTTTACATCATTACTAACTTTATTGTCAAACAAGCAAACAAATTCGCCAGTGTCATCTTTAACAAAATAAAACCCACATATGCGATGTTAAATTTCTAGTTAGATAAAACAAGAAACATGATGTCAAAACTTCATTTCAAACCATTTAGACGGTAAAAAACGCGCGTACATACATAACGGTCATGTACAGATAAAGCAGAATAATTATTCAATTTTTTGCACCTGTCCTTTACACCACTGTAAAAATGCAAAAATCTATGCAATCACATTTTTAAACGATCAAATAATCTACTTTACGAATGGAAAACGATTCAACTTAAACACTTCTCAAAGCAGCTGTGCACATAAATTCATGAAAGGGAAAATGCGAAACCATTGAAAAATCTTACTGAAAGGATTGTTTAATAACGTAAAAGAAAAACATTTTGGATATGTTAATTTGCTTTAAGGTGGTGTAAATTATGGTAAAAACAGTGGGTTGCGTCTAACACGTCAAATATTCATGTCTTAGAGAAATGTTTCTATTCCACTCCAATACATCCAAACGTAGCTTAATAGCTTCAACCGGTGCACTGAAATAGTTTGTCACTTTGATGTCGGTGTCTATGTTTCCATAAAACTCCTGAAAAACGCAAA
>QXVZ01017299.1:0-14999 GCA_008931825.1 Phallusia fumigata | reverse complement strand
AGGAAATCTCATATTTGTTTAGATCCTCAATTAGTTAAAACAAATGTTTGGGTTTGTTAATGTCACCTGCAATAACTCTTTCGACTGCATAGTCCATATGTTTATGGGATATCACATTGTCTGCCTCCCTTGCTGCATAGATGGCTGCCTCATTACAAACGTTTGCAAGATCAGCACCTAAAAAAAAACATGAAATCCTTGCTGCTCACATCCCATGCAGTGAATATTATTATGGGCTGTAAATTTTATACCAACACCTTCCTTCAAACTTTCCAGTGTACCAAGTTGGGGTTACAAAATCTTACTTACATGATATTTGAATTTATGACATAGGTTTTAATGTGGTTGGTGCACTTACCATGTTTCAAAAAACTTAAGTATTTATTTAATCAGTATTTTCTTACCACTCATTCCTGTCGTAACTGCGGCCAACTTGGGAGCGAATGAAGAAGGTTCCTCGGAAAGCTTCAAGTTGCTTAAATGTCGCAAAAGTATTTCCTCTCGCTCATTACGATTCGGCAACTCTATTTGGATGACTCGATCGAACCTACCAGGTCGCAACAATGCCTACAAACAAAAATTAAGAAAATCTAATTTTCACCTGACATATGCTGCCACACTTTCGATAGTGTTTGATTTTATATGAGACCTTGTTGTTGAAATTCAGACACAAATTTGTCCATGTTCATCCATATTCCGAAACCCATACATGCTCCCGATGCAACACTCTCAGTATTTGTGACAAACATCCCAAGATGTTTAGCTGTGTAAATCAGAATGCCAAAAGCACAGTACACATTCCTGGTGTGTGTGTCATAACTACATATCATTGATTGAAATACTATGAACAGAAAACAGTCGCACCTTGTCAAGCATGTNGTAAATCAGAATGCCAAAAGCACAGTACACATTCCTGGTGTGTGTGTCATAACTACATATCATTGATTGAAATACTATGAACAGAAAACAGTCGCACCTTGTCAAGCATGTCAGATCTGTTTGTGGAAGCGAGAATAATAACTTGATGTTTTTTACTTAGCATCCCGTCCATCTCGACTAGTAACTGATTAAGGGTTTGATCTTTTTCCTCGGTGCCCCCTGTCGACTTTTGTTTGTTTCTTGCAGCTCCGACAGCATCGATTTCGTCGATGTAGATGATACAGGGAGCCATACCTCTGGCTTCCTAGAAAAAACAACTGTAATTTGAATGGCTAAAACTAATTTGTCACAAATATACAACTTGAAAGTTCTAGCTCTTAACACTGACGACAAACATAATTCACTTCCATGATCCAATATGAAATGGTCTAGTTAAACAATAAGAACTTACTCACACATGTTTAAGCGTTTGTTACACTTATTAACATATTCATTTTCACTCTATGACACAACTGTAATTTGCCACAAAGATGGCAGACTGGTTAGTGCGACTGCCTTATGCTCGCAAGGTTGTGGGTTCTAATCCTGCCTTGGTCGCTTGTGTTTTCCTGAGAAAGAAACATAAGCTGCATTGACCCAAACTGAAGTCACCAACTTTAAAAAATCAAACAAAAAAATGATCCAATAGAACTGCAATGAGGTAGGTAGCATGACAACGAACTTATTGTGAGCATAATGCATTCAGGCATCATTCTGCCCACCAAGGCTAAAAATGAAACAAACAAAAAGCAGAAGCAAACAAATTACAACTTTACCTCAAACAGCTGTCTCATTCTTTTTGCTCCTAATCCTCCAAAAAGTTCCACAAAATCTGACCCAGCTTTCGCAATGAATGGAACATCCGCTTCAGTTGCGACAGCCTTTGCAAGAAGTGTTTTTCCAACACCGGGTGGACCAGTGAGCAAACAGCCACGCGGCATTTTTGCACCCAACCTTTCATAGTAACCTGGTTTCTGTTCAGATGAAGATATTTTTAGAATGAAAAAGTATTTAAATTTGCAATTTATAAGACAAACATGACTCAGCAATTAACTGCACAAATTTATAAACATGAAGCATGCCGAACCCAGACCCAAGCTCAGAGCATCACACTTTAAAATAAACACATTTTATCAGTAATTTCATAATATTATGCCTCATATATGTGCAAAATAACTACGGTGCTGTAGATAATACCGTCACCTTCAAAAAGTCGACAAATTCCATAACTTCCTGTTTAGCTTCCTTCATTCCAGCAACATCTTTAAACGTAATGTTCGTTTTCTTTGTAACTTTTGCTACGGATCCTGACAGAATCTTAAATGCTGACGACTAAAACAGAGAAAAATGTTTTGGTTTTTCTTTATCACACAAAACAGGAAAATTAGTTTAAAAAATAAGAGGAAAATGAAAAACTATCGTCACATTTAGGCCCAATAATTGAGTAACCTTAGTTTTTACAGAGGGAGCAATTATATCGTCAAAAATTATTGTTTTGTTGAGATACATACCATTGAGCTTTTTGCCACCATGCCAGAAACAACTGCCATTGCTCCAACAGTAAGAATAAAAACAAAAACAGCTAACCCAACAGATGAACCAGAACCCATTTCCTGCCATCTGCAAAAAAAGTAAAAATGTAAAATAATGTTGAGGATCATCAGTGTTGGTTTAAAATACACTAAATCAAAAATCCTCTTTCGCTTGATTTTAGTTTCTGCACACAAACAACTTACAAAAATTCGACGGGAATAGCATCCACCGGATTTATCCTTAATTTACTTTCTTCTTTCCGAAGTAGTTCCTCAAAGTTGGATGTGTTCTTCATGTCTTCTATTCTAACATACCTTACCTAGTAAATCAACTTTTTTAGATTATTTACTTTTAACTGTAATTTGAAAGTTAGCATGTAGCAAAAAGTCATAAATGTAAAACAAGCAATCATTTTCGGTTTTTTTAGGGCTCGTTTATTTAGGTGAAGCAGAGTCTGCATGTTGGCAAAACAACTGGCACAACAAATCACAGAATTTGCAGCTAAAATTGATGTAACATTTAGGCATCTTATTTTATTCACATACCGGTTTTCCCATGTAGCTGGCATTTGAATGTAGGTGACAGAAAGCTGAATGGTCTGAGTTGACGATAATCTTTTTTACTTCCCCTGTTGGCAAAACATCGTTCACAAATTCTTTCCATGAAACTCGAGCGATGCCTTGTCCAAAAATGGAAGATCTTGGCTCTCTGCCTTGATTCAGATTATCTTCTAAGAAGAGTGCTGCAAAGTATTACGAGAAAATGGAATAAGCATCTTTAGGTGTAGGCTTTCACCCTTTGTTGCATACAAAGAAAAGGCTTAAATGCAAAATACTAAGCAAATGTTTTCAAACATGTGCAACATATTAACACTGTTATTTTTAAGGGCTTTACTAATAGCAATTGCATAGTTCAAGTCATTACTATTGACAAAGCTTGGACAAAAGGTTAATCATAGGAATATATTGTCTTTGCTTGGAACAAAGTTACTATGAAAAGATAAAACAAATACATGCAACCAATTTAGACACTTTACCATTAATGAAAACACACACCTTTATATAAAACATATGAGAAATATCCTACAAGAATGCCGGCCATAATATAGTTTCTTCCATTGTTCTGATTATTTTTTTCATCCTCTTCTGATTTTTGGCAGTATCGAGCAGTGGTGTGCAAATTTCTGTATTCTGCAAACAAACAAATTAGGTAACTTAAATTCGGTACCACTTTTATGCTGAAAACCAGATGTATTTCATTACGAGTATTTTTAGCTATAAGTATTGCCATTATTAACAAAGGTAGCTGTATTGCTAATTCGTTCATTGCCTGTCAATCAACAAATCCATTTTTAGCATAAGCGTTCAATTTTAAAGTGGTTGCATCCACTTATCAAAAAGTTGTCACAAAAAAATTAAACCGCTTAACTACTAAATCAAAACTACTTACTGATACACAGTGAATGATACGATACATTAATTTGAGGTGCTATAAAATTTGGCAGATGTATTTTTTGCTGCAGCTTTCCATTTCTTGCTGAGCAGGCACATGTAGTGAAAGAAAGATGGCGAACAGTTTTCAGAGTGTCACACAAATTCAATTTACTATGGTTTAACAGCCAATGCTGAATCATATTTCAACTGACAAAAAGACAAGTGATTAGAGAAAAATGGCAAAAAATATTTGCGGGTTTCATGACTTTTACAGTACAGTCTGGAAACTTTTGCAAAGCATCAATGACTTTAAACCAATGACTGGACAGTCTAACATGCAAGTATTCACAAATTGTAAATTTCTACTTGCACAAAACAAATTTTTACAATGCAGTAAGAACTTGAATATCATGTTTAAATTTTTAAAAAGGTTTACACTTTCATTTTACTTGAAACTTCACCAAATATTGTGAGGATAAGTTTTCGCTTAAATCGATTTGCTTCATTTGTCAATTGTTCAATAATTCCATGTTTCAATTTACATGATCCAGTTAATTGGGTCAGTAGTTTGTGAGTAGCTTCAGCATGTTTTCCAGGTGTACGAATCAATTTCATAATTTCCTTGACAACCCTCTCATTGACAGACTCGTTTTCATGTTCATTGTTGTCCAAGGAAACATCTAAAGGTACACATTGCTTTAAATCAATGATTTCCTTTCCTTTGTCTTTACTGATTTCCACTTCAGATGCAAATTCCTGGACCCCTTCTGGAACCTGATCTTTCACAACCACCCCATCTCCAGCAGCGACAACCGCAGATACAGCATTGTTTTTTTGTCCATCCACAGCCTTGGGAACAGATTCAGATTTTGACTTATTGTTGCTCTCAACCTTTAGATTCTTCTTGTCCTTTAAATTAACTTTAACCTCAGCATTGTATCTTGGATGTGGGCTCGATGGACGTTTGCGTTTGTGAGGAGGGCCTGAATGATCGACCGAGTTTTTTCGCTTGCTACTTGGACCCGAAGCCGATGGTCCGTCGTAGCCCTCCGTCTCATCAACCATCATTCCTTTTTCCTTAGCCAGCTTAAACGGATTTCCGAATGTGTGCTGTCTTCGTGGAACATCTGGGTTTGCTTCTCGCAATGGAACTGGCATATTTTTGACATACTCTTGATAATTTCCCATCTGTGAAATAGGTTGATTGTGAACCTCTGCCCGATCCTGGAGTCGTATTCGAAGTGTGTTGGCCAGTTGTTCGAGTGCTGACCCAGAACTAGCATTAAACGAAGTCTGAACAATTTGCTTAAAATTCATTTTCATGCTTCTGATTTGCTGCAACAACCGATGTCTGGGAATGTCAAATGGGTTGTGAAAATCTCTGGGAAGAATCTTCTGAGAAACATGCTCACCTAGTCGAAAGCCAGAAAACTCATCAACCTCAATTCTTCTACACGCATTTCCACTTTCTGCCATGTCACTTAACATCTTCTGAAAGTTACAATGTGCAGCAATGGAAAACGAATTTGATCTTGGTTTTAAAAGAACACCTGGTCTGGGCTTAGCAACATCGGTCGCAGCCATGTTGAATCTGTCTGCTGCAACTTTTGTTTGTTCCTTAAGTTTCTTAAGGTACACATTGACTGAGTAACTTAGACCAGTCCCATAAGACTCAGGAATTAGGTTATGAGCTCCAATCTGTTTCAAAGCCTTCCGAAGTGGGTTGATGTAATAATGAGGCACAACTTTCAGATAATCCTCAAATGACCGTCGCCATTCTGGAGAGGGCTTCATCTTTTGCTTGATGAGTTGATCTATAAGTGGCAGAAGTATTGGATAGTTGTATGGCATCACAAACAGGTTGACACTGGTGAGACTGGAGCTGGATTTTAGATAGCCACAAGGGTGAAATGTGTTACTGTGTTTGCCGCAGTTATCAACATAGACCTGCCAACAAATGTGGGCATTTTTTTGCTCTAGTAGAACTTGTGTAAGCGGGGATGGTTCTAATTCGTATTTGTCATACGGAAAGTTGGTGAGTAGCAGTGGTTCTCTGTTCTCACAGACAAACCGGAGTGTTGGGTGAGCACTGCGTGGAGGCAAAGTTGGGGCATTTTGGTCCGGAAAATATGACTCAGGCAAAGGCCAATGACCAATTGGAGTTCCACTCTTCGGGCTTGGTCGAACATAGATCATTCTATGCAATGAGTGCCAGGAAAGAGGTTCATTTGTTTTGGCATCCAAAGATTCTGTGATACCTACGGAACCTTTCAAACCAAATTTCGTCAGTTCATCTTTCGAAAGTTCAGATTTGTCAAAGTGAACCACTACTCCACTTTGCACTTTTTGTACCAAGGAATCAAGACACTGCAGGAGAGTTTTCTGTGTTTTAATGCAGTATGATCTTCCACCAGTCACCTCACACATGAGACTAATTGGAGATCGATCAGTCGGTACGCTTCCTAGCTGCTCTGGTTCTTGGGTTGCACTCGCTGGAAGTCGCAGCACAAGAGAAAACAGTCGCTGATCCCAGCGAAATGGTTCCTTTGTAAGCTCAGAACCGGGAAGCAAGTTGGTCATTGGAAGATGTAACTCGTCAAACACAGCAGAACGGTTGCTTAACTTTCCTCCATCTGTCAATGCTATCACAATTGATGGCTCCAAGTAGAATGGACTTCGTCCATGACCATATGTGTCGATTCCTGTTAAATGCCGGTTAATGCTAAGTAAATCAAATGACAACTTTAAGGCATGACCGAGTGTGGTCACACCATCTGCAACTATGTTTTTCAGTCTGTTTAATGTAAATGTGTGATTTTGACATTCCTTCCAGCCAGATTTTATCCCAGTGTTGCCTTCATCCAACGTAACAAGCATGTATTTGTCGGTTCGATTGCATCTTTGCTTTACAAAAGTTTCCACTGCACTTTTTGCAACATCCAGTAACGTTGTGCCCATGTAACATTTCTGGTTCATTGACGCAGAATTATCGACGAGGAACACAATTGTCTGCATTGCGCACAATTCCTTAGTTAACGGTAAGTTTTACAAATGGAACATGATCACAAACCTACGTATCTGTTTAGCAATGGAAATTATTTATCATTAAATGCAGAGAAAGGCTTGTAAAAGAATTGTTGGCAAATTGTTGGACTTAGGTGATTATTGACTAATTGCAATTTCTGGAGCCCGATATTGCAAAAACAACGTGACTTCGTTTTCAACAATTCCTTATCATGGTGCTATTGTTTCGCTACAGCGATTGTTTCTCATGCGTAATGCCGAAATTTTCACTAATTTTTCAAAGAATTTTTATTACTCTTTGGTTTGAAGCAATTTGCAGAACATTTGTTTCAATCATTTTTTGTTCAAGTCCAAATGGAAACGAAACAATAAATTATTTTCATAAAAAGCACACAATAAACAAAATCAGACCGTTGTTAACAAGCAATTTCAACAGTTGCAAACGAAAACAAAGCAATACACGATTACAGAATTGTTTGCTAGCTTCGTTTTGATTCTTTATGGGCGAAACAAACACTATAATAATTATTCCGCAGTGAAGCTATCCCAAAATCCGATGCATTTAACTAGAATCCAAAATCTTGCGGGCTCAAGGGTCAAGGCAAATGCAGTAGCGCTAGTCATGCTCCGATTTAGACAAAATCGTTATTCCTTCCCAATGTATAAAACATTTAACTGTTTCTGACGCGTTTTATAAACCCTAATTGTCTGTGAAATCAACAAAGGCCAAGCGGAACTGATTGTAATGGAGGAAATGATAAAATGTGATTTATTACCTTGTCGAAAACTGAAATATTAAAAAATAGTATTTTTTGAGTAGTTGCAAAAACTACTGCAAATTTCTTTGACTACTGTCAAATTTTTCGTCGCTGTTTTTTAATGTTTCGTCGCCTTTTGCTTCGTTGTGAAACATTTGACCCATGACGTCATACCATCACATGACCGCTGTTTTTGATTTGACCATTTTCCGGAAGCAAACACGAAAATGGCGCAGTCGTTGCAAAATGTTAAATTTCATTCCTAATCTTGTAGAAAATGTCTTTTCCATGACTAATGTGATTGGTGAATACTGCATGCAGTTTTTCAAGGAATTAAAATGATCAGTTTTGTGTGTTTATTGATTTTTCGTCAGAAATTGCGAGATACAATTTTGTTGCTGTTTTAAACTGTCAAACCTAATAAGCAAGTCGTGCAAGATGGGTTTTTGTTCTGCATCGCTGAAATGTCTGCTGTTTGTGATGAACGTTTTGTTTTGGGTAAGTACAAACTAAAGATATGTTTTGTAAAGCATTTTCAAACTAACAGAACCATAGAAGAAGTTGATCTTCATTCTGTGTCAAATGTTGAAACAGTGTGTTTTTTAGGCGGTTGCAGCATTCATGATGTATGCTGGAATTGAGTTCATCAGCACAAAAGATGGTGGTTTCGCTCAAGTTAGCGCTCGTCCTGCAGTCATCCTTATTACCTCTGCTTCTGTCCTCATCCTTGGTGGCTTGATTGGCTGTTTCGGGGCAATTTGTGAGAAAAAAACTTGCCTAGGATTGGTGAGTTGGCAAAATTTTTTGTGTATTTCTAAGACTGTAAGTATACCAAAAGCTCAGCATTATTTGCTTGCTAGCATCAGTATTTGCTTTGAACCTAATGAAAATGAATGTCATGCTTCAGGCCTCCGCAACTGATTTTACAAGGACAAANGTTATTCCTCCCCCAATGCATAAAACATTCAACTGTTTCTAACGCGTTTTATAAACCCTGATCGTCTGTGAAATCAACAAAGGCCAAGCGGAACTGATTGTAATGGAGGAAATGATGAAATGTGATTTATTACCTTGTTGAAAACTGAAACATTTAAAAATAGTATTTTTGAGTAGTTGCAAAAACTACTGCAAATTTCTTTGACTACTCTCAGATTTTTCGTCGCTATTTTTTAATGTTTCGCCTTTTGCTTCGTTGTGAAACATTTGACCCATGACGTCATACCATCACATGACCGCTGTTTTTGATTTGAGCATTTTCCGGAAACAAACACGAAAATGGCGCAGTCGTTGCAAAATGTTAAATTTCATTACTAATCTTGTAGAAAATGTCTTTTCCATGACTAATGTGATTGGTGAATACTGCATGCAGTTTTTCAAGGAATTAAATTGATCAGTTGTGTGTGTTTATTGATTTTTCGTCAGAAATTGCGAGATACAATTCTGTTTTAAACTGTCAAACCTAATAAGCAAGTCGTGCAAGATGGGTTTTTGTTCTGCATCGCTGAAATGTCTACTGTTTGTGATGAACGTTTTGTTTTGGGTAAGTACAAACTAAAGATATGTTTTGTATAGCATTTTCAAACTAACAGAACCATAGAAGAAGTTAAATCTTCATTCTGTGTCAAATGTTGAAACAGTGAGTTTTTAGGCGGTTGCGGCATTCATGATGTATGCTGGAATTGAGTTCATCAGCACAAAAGATGGTGGTTTCGCTCAAGTTAGCGCTCGTCCTGCAGTCATCCTTATTACCTCTGCTTCTGTCCTCATCCTTGGTGGCTTGATTGGCTGTTTCGGGGCAATTTGTGAGAAAAAAACTTGCCTGGGATTGGTGAGTTGGCAAAATTTTTTGTGCATTACTAAGACTGTAAGTATAGCAAAAGCTCATCATTTGCTTGCTAGCATCAGTACTTGCTTTGAACCTAATGAAAATGAATGTCATGCTTCAGGCCTCCGCAACTGATTTTACAAGGACAAAAACAAAAAAAATTCGAGTGCCGAATGCTAGCATAGTTTTAAAGTTTGCGTAATAATATACAGCTACATTAAAAAGTTACATCATGCGGTACCACACTTTTTAAAAATGAATTTTAAATTGTTTTAATCCTAAATTTTTTATGGTTATTTATGTCAAACACACGCTCATATATGTTTTAACATGCAATGTTAAATACTTTCAAACATCTTGCCGTTTCTGGGAATGTTTGAAAGATTGCCGAGTTATATGTTGTGTTTTTGTGTCAACAGTACTTGGTGTTTCTTGTCTCGGTGCTCATCGTGCAAGCCTCAATTTCTGGAATCCTTCTCGTAAACCGGAAAAGCACAAAATCATCGTTTGAAACTTTTTTGATGGATCAATTCAAACAGTACGGCAATAACACTGTGCCTGATACCAACACTACCGATGATGTTTATTTCAACGCAACATCTTTCATTGACTTTATTCAGACTGACGTAAGCCATAACTATCTCCAATATATTTGCTACATAATTACCACAAAATTTCCATACACATTAGTGCTACAAATGTTTTGTAGAAAGTTTTATGTCAGGTGCAATGTTGAAAATATGCAAACTAGAAATTTCATGTGATCAATATTGGTATTTTAGTTGTTTTTATATTTGTAGGTTGAATGTTGTGGTTACCACAATTACACAGATTGGTTTAACCTGCCGTGGGGTGAAAAAGGAAAATTTGTTCCAACATCTTGCTGTAATAAATCGGTTGAGATTGTCAATGTTACTTGTAATGGGGCTACAGATGAAAAACATCTCAAGCTCATCTACACAGAGGTAATGCTTATTTATATGCACTGAGCTTCCTCTTTTTTATGTTCAATTTTGCTTGCTCGGATAAGTTCAACATGGTGATATAAAAAAACAGGCTTTACATGAATGTTTGCAGTTGGTTAACTATGATTTACGCTGGCAAACTGTAACAACTGTATGTCATGTAAGTTAAAGACTTAGCCTCAAAAGCACATCTTGTAAGAGAAAATCAAGGTAACTCACCATCAGCATACCCACATAGACACAGGAGTTTTACCTTTTGCCCTGTAAGTTGAAATGTTTGATTAAAAGTTCAAAGGTACAAAATTAAGGACCAAAATTGTAAAAGTTTTTTGTGAGTTAATAATGCCTTTTTTTGTTGTAAAGGGCTGCAAGAAACCACTGAACAAAGCATTCACGTTTGCATTTGATTTCATGGCTTACGCAGCCCTTGGTCTGGCCATATTCATTGTAAGTATTGTCTGTTTTTAATCTTTCTAAGCTTTAAAACAACCTAGGTTTGGTACAAACCTAAAAAGTCCTTTAAAAATGCTGGTTGCGTTTTATTTGTGAATTTAATCCAAAATTTAGTGAGAGATAGATCATGTGAAATTGAATTAAATTAAAGGGGATATAGCAGTGTCAAAAAAACTTTTTGGTTTACCAACTTGAATTTAATACATTTGCCAACAACTTGGTTTAAACCTGACATCTTTTTCTCACATGTTTTTTACTTTTGTTTCTTTCACAGTTCCTCGGCACTTTGATAGTTATCGGGTTTATGTGTAAAAATAGAGACCAGGCTTTTGGATATTCACAAATGGATCCACAATACACCGATGCATGATAAACTGCACAAAAATTTGGCCCAAAACTTTCAAGTTCACTGTTTTCGATTCTTTGCAAATCTGTGTTCCGTTCAACTGTGGAATTATGTTGTTTTGGTAGAGACTGAAAAAATAGTAGTTTACAATGAAAATAGCTGGTATCTGAGAATAACTTTAAAATAATCTTTATCATAGTTTTAGGATATAATAATAAATGTAGTTTGTTCCAAATCAAGAACAAAACTCATGTTTTTCAAGCACTTTGCTTTTTTCTCCGTTTGTAAATATTTCTACAAGATGTTTTCTGTTTAAAATGGTGGGTTTTATTTGGTCCCAAACCGGATTTAAAGATTGTAATCAATGGTTGATGTTGGCATTAACATGTTAATCACTCAATATATTAAAAACAACTTTGAGCTTATCACATTTTTTTGCAATTGATGTACTTTATCCTGTAGCATCTTTCTCCCAAACAACTGTAAATATCAAAATTTTTACAAAGCCACATTGGTACTAGCTTCAACTCTTCATAACTTCATTAAATCCATTAATCCTCAAGTATAAAGTTTGTGAAAAATGAAGCTTAAACAAAAACTAATTGCCCCCTACATTAAAAACTAAATCAGTTTTTTGTTGTTTTCACCCTTTATAGTTCCATAGCATTTTGGCATTACCTAGTTCTGTAAAAAAAAAGTTCCCAGAGGAAAAAAATTTTTAACCATCACAACTTTGCACACGACAACGTCATTTTGGAAAGCAACCATGTGCATTTGCACAGAAGTTGAAAATTTGCATCGTCCCTTTTTAACATCCATGTAAATGTCGGCATTGCTCTTTTTTCGTTGTAAATGTTTAAACATTTTGAAAAAATCTATTCCAGAAATATTTAACACAAAAATCATGTCATGTTAATTGGGTTAAAGTTGTGCTTTTTTCATCAAGTATTGAATCTAATTCCTAACAAGTTTATAAAAGTCCAGATTAAGTAGTTATTGTGTGTCATGCATTTGTGGATCTTTTGTGAAATAAATATCTTGTTGTACAAGTCAAGGTCCAGATTAGTTTATGAGTAAAGTTTCGAACCAAACAGGAAATTAGCAAGTAAACAGATTCCCACATGGAAAACAAAATAATTACATAAACTGTCGATGCCTAACCATTGTATTTCACATCTAATGCAGTGGCATCAAGTCCTAAATGCCAAGACTACTCAAAATTTAGCCAGAAAGTTTTACCTTGACTCAAAACTAGTGCTCAACTTTTGTGTTATCATGCGAAAAAAGTTTTAGTTAGTTAATCGATATTTATAAATATTAAAGGAATTTTGCAAGATGTACTTGTAATTAAAAAAGTTTAATTTGCATATCACCCCATCAAGCAATTGTCACCAAACCGTTAACGCGACACAAAACAAATAAGTCGACAATCTGTCTTGATTAGTGGAATCAGTTTTCTCTTGCACAGGAATCGTTGTCCCGATCCTTGCCATGTTTCAGCTCAATAAGTTGCCACAAATATTTGTGGAACAGAGTGAGCTAGTAATTGTCTGTCAGCTAGCGACCTTAATCAGTTGTTGACAGATTATTAACAGGTATTTGTACAGAAGGGCCTGTTTATTATCGGTTCGGATAAACTTTTGTGCTTGCTTTATTTGCAAGATCGTTTTTCTCGAACACGTCGCATTCGATAACGTCTTTTTTGTTACCAGCTGAATTGTAAAGACGGGCTTCCGTATGTGAGTGATATTTTGTCTTGGTGTTGTTGCTTCAACAGTGCTTGTGGTTATTTGCAGAATTTTTAAGCGTTTTGACATTTTGCAACGCTTAAAGAGAACATCAATAATCAATTTTGCCAGAGGAACTACACGAATTAGTATAAGCTACGTTGTAATTTGATTTTTCGAGTCTATAGATAGTGATTTATTCATTTTCTGCTTGTTTTTGTGTTTGCAGCTTGTTGCGATTGCAAAAAAACAATTTTAAATTTGAATGAAGTAGCCTCGTTTTGTTAGTTGTGAAAAATGTGGAGGATTTCGGAAATCTGTTGTTGTTTACTTGTCGTATGGATTCGCATAGTTACAAGCGACTTCTACGTTCCGCTTATCAACAAAGGTGAGTTGGCTAAATTTGCTTTTTTGTTCCCTTTTTTGCATTTATAACAAGTTGTTATGCTGACTGCGCCAACCATTTTGCGCATAGTTTTTGGAAAGGGCTTTTTTCGACCGAAATTGTAAACTATTTTATCGTTTCTGATGTTTCTTGAATTCAAGTTGATGAAACTGACTTATTTTTCGCGTGTTAGTAGCTTTGGTTTATCGCAAGAATGAAGTTTGCCGTCACCATTTTTACCAAACAGAAAATTTTTAGATGTCAACCTTCTTGAAGCAACTTCTTCAACATCCGCAAATCTTAAAACCGCCGACAAACTCGCGGAAACTTTTAGAAACGAAGACAATTTGTTCATCAGCTCTTACATTGAGGTAAAATTCATTAGGCTACAGTGCTAGATGTTGTCCATCCATATGATTTTTTAACATAATTTTTTCTGTACAATTTTGCTCAAAGCAGGGCTTCTCATCCTTCTTTCAAAAAAGCTTTTATTAGCCACATTTTTCACTTGCAGGATTTCTTGATTTCTTTCAAAATTAGTTTTTTATATATTTTATGGGCGCACACCTTGCCACGGATACAATTTTATGATTTTATAATTGTATGTCTATTAAAATATATGTAATGGCGGCAGCGTAAAACCTTGTATGTATGAACAAGGGAGTCATTAAAAAACTTATGGGATATTACCAGATCAAACTCACTGATGGGAGTAAAGTAAAGTTTGTGATGCGGTCGGTAATAGCGAAAAGGTTGTGCAGCCTTGTTGCGATTCCCCTGAATGTCTCGCACCCGCCGCTAGAATTGGATTCGTGTTGTTCAGCACAAAGTCTGTCTTGTTGTAACGATTTGTCCAACAAGCAAACTGCATCAGGCGATAATATCTGAGGTTTCGAGTTCGAACCCCACTGGTGGTAAACTTGTTCTGACATTAACCTGTCGGCCTACAAGATTCATCAAATCCAGTTAAAAAACGAAAACTTCACAATGTTTTTGCAGACCAGCAGAGAACGCGGCCCATCTAGTATTTTGAAGCTGGAAAATTCCCGACAAACGAATTTAGTTTCTCCCTTTGAAGTTCTGGTGAACACAAAAACAGACACAGGTAGTTACGTGACTTTTAAACAAATGTCTGACAAAATAATTTAATTTCTGATTGTTTGAAACTATTTGCAATTTGTTTGATCGTTTGCTAAAATCTCGTACTGAAAAAATAAGCCGAACTGCTCAAAGTCTAATATTTAATTTTATTTAATTTTTCAGTGGTGATAAAATTCGTGAACTCGCAAGGGGGTCACACCATGGTGAAATTCCCCGACGCGGGGGTGTCTGGCGAAGGGCGCCACTCAGTGGTACTTAATTTTCTCTCCCTACGTGCGAACCCCCGCTTACATCCGGGTCTCAAACTGTACGTTGATTGTTTCCTGGTGGACACAACCGCAGATGTCTCTGGTCTGCAGGACGCCTTTGCGCAACTCTCAACCGGATCTAAGGTAGGTCAGCAGAAATATTTTTTTACAAACCGCTAGAGTGCGCTAGAGCACCGTAAACTGCAACGAACATTGTGTTTGCCAATAGTGTTTCCGAATCAATAACGCCATAACACAAAATACATTTGCATAACTTGATACC